>JARHVA010000397.1:2527500-2635000 GCA_037957365.1 Torreya grandis | reverse complement strand
AGCTCTTTTGGACAATTACATGTCTCAAACTGAGGTGGTGCTCTACTCTTTTAACAATACCACAACTACTACAGTGGGCACTATTGTCTTACATATCCATGTAGGTCCCCACATAATTCTTGAGCTCTTATATGTTTTAGGAGAGTTCCAATATAACATACTGCTTAGATGACCCTGGATATGTGCTATGGCATGTGTACCCTTAACTTTTCATTATTGTGTCAAGTTTGAGCATAATGGGCAAGTACATGTTATACCTACTGACCCACCTCCGTTTAAGACATGTGACATGACTTATAGTCATAACGATGTTCTTATTCCATTAAATACATCATCTTCTCTACATGATACTTTTGAAGCTTCCAAAATATCCACTACCTTGATTACATAGATACCAACAAAACAAATTCCTAACAAAGTTCATATGGAGGAAAATTTTAAACATTTGTCACTCAGAAAATATCATTTTTTGATGCGCGACATGTTCCATACTCCATAAGAGTATGTAAAGCTTCATATACACCCAAATTATGATCCTCATATTGGGATGGTCATCCCTTATGGGCCCCCTAAACTTTAAACTAATTTCATATATGGGGGAATTGATTAGGCTCCCACTATCGACAATCCACCCTATTCACCACAACCATTTATATGTGACTTCTCTTTCCTGAGAAAGCCTAGTTTCACTCAAACCTATCTTTATAGGTGTGCCTGGAAAGGATTTGGTTTAAGTCATTACAAGAAGTGTGTCCATACACCCATTGAATATCCCACTAGAAAAACCATTGAAAATGCCAAAGAGAGGCATGGAGTGGGTTATGACAAACCAACTAAACTCACCAAAACTTCCCATGTACCAATTATTAAAGATCCATTCTCTCCTTCTCCACCATTATTTAATTTAATTTTTTTCAATAAATGCCATCCATTTGGGGCTTCTCACCTATCACCAAGGTAATGAAACAAGGACCCTTATTCTCATTCATCCTAAAATAATTGATGAAGACTCTCGCAATATTAACACTATCCAATGCCAAGATGATGATGCTATTATCACATACATGGGTGAAGATGATTCCTATATCTAATGATTGCTCCTATCTAAATACAAGCTATGTTAAAAGAATCAACCATTGACATCAATTTGACCTCTCATAATAACCCCCACATCTTCAAGATTGGCCAATCTTTGGATTCCTCTAAGAAAGATAATTATACAATATTTATTTATAACAAAATTATGGAAGATTACATAGATGACTTACTCAACGAGTCTAAACTTTACCAAGATCACTTGATGATTCTCAAAATCATATTTACTCATCTCTTCCACTATAATGTTCAACTACACCCAAATAAATGTGTCTTTGGTGTCCTTTTCGATAAGCTCTTAGGCTTTATAATTTATATCCATAGTATTGAAGTTGACCTTGCTAAGGTTAGATAAATAATAGAGATGCCTCTACCTAATAATATCAAATAACTTTGTATCCTATAAGGCAAACTTTAGTCAATCCATCACTTCATTTCCTAGTTGTCAGATCATTGCCAACCCTTTCACCATCTCCTCAAAAAAGATGTCTCCTTCCATTGGAATACTTATTTCCAATAAAATTTTGACACACTCAAACAATATCTCCTTTCTCCACCAATTCTTATTGTACCTAAATAAAATCAGCCTTTCTACCTTTACATATCTATAATAGACCATTCTCTTGGTGTTATGATTGTACATTGAGATGATCACCATCGAGAATAGGAATTTTACTACATAAGACACACTCTTATTAATTATGAGACTTGATATACCCATACCAAAAGTCTTTAACTCACGTTAGTCTTTTTAGCCTCCAAGCCTCACCATTATCTCCTAAATCACAAAACCTACATGGTCACTCATATTGATCACTTTAAATACATGCATTCTAAGCCACATCAAAACCAACATGTAGCTCGATGGCTCATTCTTCTTACTAAATTTGACTAAGAGTCTATCTAATAAAAGTATATCAAGGGGAAAATGATCACTGACCAATTAGCTACCACCCCTTTACTTGATAACCAACCTTTAAACCTTGAATTTCCTGATGAATCCATCACAATGCTTTCCATCGATGACATATGCTATCAAATGATGATGTTCTTTGATAGGTCTAAATGTCAATATGGTGGGGGTGCAAGGGTCATTCTTATTCCTCTGGATGGATAGCCTTGCCTTGTCATTTAAATTATATTTTGAATGTACTAATAATATGGTTGAAAATGAGGCTTTGATCTTAGGGATTCAAATGGCTATCTTCTTTGGTATCAAATCAATAATCATTTTTGATGATTTTCAGCTAGTGGTTAATCAGGTTACTGGTTCCTACCTATGTAAAAATGAAATTCTATTGTGGTATAAACATTGTGTAGATATACTATTAGGATCATTTGACTCTTATCTCTTACAAATTGTTCCTCGATCTACAAACAATTTTTCTAACATAGTGGCTTCACTTGCTTCACACATACCCTCTTCACCCTCTTCCTTGAAAATTTATGTCATCATGCATCGTTTAACATTACCCTCCTATGTATCAACTAACATCTTTTTTATTGAAAATGTAACATCCAACCCACATGACTTGTGGTAAAAATAACTCATAAATTATCATTCCTTTTATATTACCCCTTCTAATTTCTCCAATCATGGGAGATGTGCCTTCATAAAATTTACCACTTGTTACACTATGCTAGGGGTATTTCTCTACAAGTGAGGTTATGATGGTCTCATCCTTAGATGCCTCACTAGTACTGAGACTCCCTTCACTATTACGGAATTCCATGATAGAATTTGTGGTGGACATTTTAATGGTCACACAGTTGTTAAGAGTATCCTTTGACTTGGATATTATTGGCCAACACTCCATCAAAACTATGTTGATTACATTTGGCATTATTTCAAATTTCAATAACACGTTAACCTCCTTCACATTCCAGGTCATGCATTACAAGTCACCAAAGATTTTTGGCCCTTCTCCCAATGAGGCTTGGATCCAATCGATGAGATTAACCCTCATTCATCCCTTTGTCATCATTCTATCATTACTACCACTAAATAATTCACCAAGTGGGTTGAGGCCATTCCTATCATCTCCACTAAGGCTAACAATTTTTTTGACTTTATCAACCATCACATCATCTATCATTTTGGTGTCCCACATAAAATTATAACAGATAATGATAAATATTTTAAAAAATAAGACTATCCAAAGTTTTTGTGATACATTTGGAATCAAATTAAGCTTTTCATCACCATACAATCCACAATAAAATGTATAGGTAGAAGCTTCTAACAAAACATTGACCAAAAATTATGAAGGTAGTCAAAATATGGGTAAGGATTGGTACACACACATTCCATTTACTTTATGGGCTTGATGCACTAGCATTCAAACCCCTATGGGTACTATGCCTTTTTCCTTAGTGTATGAGATGAAGGCTATTTTGCCTCTTGAGGTTTAGATTCCTTATCTTTGCATTTATCTAAAATTCATACTAATAATGACTTTTACCAATAAATTTTGGCTCAACTCGAGTTGCTTGATGAGCATCATTTCACAGCCCTCAACCACCTCCAAATCTATCAAGAGTGTAACAAATGTGCTTATAACAAAAACCTCAAAGAGTGAGATTTCAATATTGGAGATCTCATCTTAAAAGAAAATCAACATGTGATGAACATGGAGAAAAGTAAACAGGGTAAGTTTTTTCCTAATTGGCTTGGACCCTATATCATAACTCACAAGTATGGCTCAAGAACTTATCACTTGTCTTATCTCAAAGGAAATCTAGAACTCAAGCCTTTAAATTCCTTACACCTATGACCATTATTTTGTTAACCAAGTAATGACTCACCTCATGTTTCACTTGAGCTTTTCCCTTGAGCACTCTTTTTACATTCATCTCCGTTCCTCTTAATCCTTACCCTACACACTTAGTTAACTTATGAAGTGCTATGGTTTTCCCTCAAAGTGGAAAAATCTTAAGCTTTTATAGTCTTGTCCATGACTAAAAAAACAACAACAACAATAATAAAATATGATGTGTAGACAAGCTATAATATTTCATGTTATGATTCTGAATGTAGACTAATCCCTTAAAGGATAGTTATATAACTTCTCTTTGATACTATCAATAGACTGCACCTTTGAAGGATAGTTATTTAAACTCAAAACCAAAATCTTAGAACACTCCCTTGAAGGATGGCTAGGCCAAGATTTGTTATCAAAGAGAAAAACAAAAAATAAAAAAGGGTCTTCTCATATTGATCAGCTTCATATAACCTCAACACAAATAACATCCCATTGTAGGCTTCCCGCATTGATTGACTTACATAGTAAAAAAAAAGCTTTAAGTCATGGAGTTTCCTATAGTAGCTCTTGAGTCACCCATAATAGCGGCATATTATCCCCACTTCAAAGGTTACACTACCCAAACACTTTCACTCATTTTACCCTTTTCCCCTCATACTCTTTCAAGGGACTTTGAACTCACTTAACAAAAGGTGAACACAATGCTTCTCTAACAAAAAAAATGGTCAAAGGATGCAAATCATGAAAGAGACTCATATTTATGAGCCTATTTATGTTACAATTATGGTATTTTCCAGTACATGAACATTCTACCTCTTTATTTCCCATCCAAATCACATGTTGATCTCTCTACTGAGATGAAAACTTCATACAAACAAAAACATAAAAAACCTATCCATTTTAAGCATACACCATCACAAATATGGAAAAATTCTAAGATGAAGCTAACAAATCAACTCTGCATATACCATCACACATATGGGAAATGCTAGTCTAACTCAACTAACATGCTCAACATAAACATTAAAATAACCATCTACATCAACATCATCATCATCATCATCAAAATCACAACACATCTCACACACACACACACACACACACACACACACACACACACACACACACACACACACACACACACACACACACACACACACACACACACACACACACACACACACACACACATACACACACACACACACACACACACACACACACACACACACACACACACACACATACATACATACATATATTTATGTATGTATGTATGTATACACACACACACACACACACACACACACACACACACACACACACACACACACACACACACACACACACTCAACATAAATGTACATCAATACATCATCACAATATCATCTCTCCCTCAAAATATACATCTCTCATCTTCAACTCATAGACTGATGTGCATACAACATATATAAAAATAACAAAATTTGGCACTCAGAGTCTTTAAGGCTATACGCATGGTTGTGAAGAGGCAGTGTCATCACCATAATCCTTTAGACTGTACCCCTAATCTAGGGTAACTTGGAGATCATGTATGTCTCCTTGACCATGAAAACTAATGTGGAGATCACATATATCTCCCCAACCATGACAACCACCCTTATAGATCACTTAAATATCCACCCATAATGCCTTTGATTGGAGATCCTAAATATCTCCTCAATCATTTGACCATTTTACACCAACCTTGCATTACTTGTCTTGACCGCTTATGCTATTCTGATATAGTTGGTTATTGTACACCCACACACACACACACACACACACACACACACACACACACACACACACACACACACACACACATATATATATATATATATATATATATATATATATATATATATTCGGTGTTTTAGATGGTGACCAATCTTGTCCTAAAACTTGAAACCTTTTATGTTTCCTAGGGGCACTTCCTACCTTGGATACCTAGCATACATGGACCATTAGAGTTATAAATTTGATGGTTTTGACCTTATCAAATATCACTTACAAGCTATGATTTGGTTATTTCTATCTGAGGCCTCCTCAACCTTACCTATTCTTGATTTTGTTGAATATAGCTCATATTAGTATATGCATAAGTAGTGATCCCACATTCTCCTCCACTCACCCATTTCACTTCTTATCAAACTGGTACTCGATTCTGGTTTCTCCTCCATTGATTCCCACTTTGAGGGGGGATACCTCATCACATACCTAGAGAATATAACTCCTATTTTTGTCTTGTAACTTATCAGTGTAAATTAAAAGGTAAAAAGGGGAAAATGTATACACCAAAATTATGTCACACACATGTAACTCCCTGTGTCAAACCCCCCCTTGAGCCCCTTTTTAATAATAATAATTAGCCTCCCTAACCCATGCTTTTACCCCTCACACATTTAATTAATTTAATATATTTAATTAAATTAATTAAAAACCACTTATGCCACCTTACCTAGCCACCTCATCTTAAGACTAATTCTTACCCTCTGAGTCACCTCAAGACTTAGTCCCCTTATCCTAACTACCCATGACTTATTCTCACCACAAAAATAAATTCCTAATCAACTACATCCTTCTTAACCTCCTATTTCTACTATTTCCTAATTGATACCACACTTGGCATGAGAAATAATAGAAAATAGGCTAGAAATAATCCTTTTACCTATTCTCATGCCATTGACATCAGTCAACCCATGGCTGACATTAGTAGGATTATCGATGTCAGTTATTTAAGCCAAACTCTAAATTAATGTTCAAGTCAATATAAATTAAGAAAACTCATTTCTATTCACATACATGATTTTGACATTAAATTTTCCACATCTTGGCTTACTATAACCTTATATAAGTTAATCCAGATCATGAACCAAGCTCTTGAGAACCAAAAACACATGCATGTTTTCTCTATTCAAGGCATTGGTTTGACAAGCTTGATAGGAGCCATCCATTTGGAACTTATCATTCAATCATCTCTATAGCTAAGTACATCACTTATTCTATAAGTCTTTAAGAAATTACTTTATAATCACTTTATATCTATTATTTATGTTTTACACATTCTTAATTGAACCCCCATGAAGGAGTTATAAATCTTCCCTTCTTGTTCTCCCTTGTTCCAACATAGAAAACCTCTAAACAAATCTATCTAAATAATTATCTCTCTCTCACAACTCTCCCCAACATTCTAGACCTGACCAAAACCATTTACTAGACCTATAAAAGCCTTTTATAAGCCCTTAGGAAATTATTTGCCCTATCGACATTAGTAGCCTAACCAATATCAGTCACACTTGCTCATCGACCTCGACAACCTAACTGACATCGTTAGCTATGGATTTTTAGTAACCCTTCTAAAACCTACCCAAATAACATCCCAAATACAAAATAAATATACCACCTACACTCTACTACACTCAAGTTGTAAATAATGGTAAAATAATATCTATTTTAGTCTCCCTTTTCCTCTCTCTTTATTATTTATTACTCTTTTGTTTCTCAAAAGTAGACTGTCATCTTTAAGGAAATTTGATACTTTATATAACAAGTACATAACTTGGTATCCCACTCATATATCTACTAACAAACATTTTTATGGTAGTGATTATTTACTTGTAGGTAGTCCTCCCTAGCCAAAGAGGAGTGCTTACAATGTTTGGATACGTGGTGTAAACCAATCTAGTTTCATTGTAATCACTTATCCCTATTCTTCTCTATTTCTCTTTAGAATTGAAATAGACACAATTTTAGCAAAATAACAAGGAGGTGGAAGTCTAGTTTGAACCTATGCAACACTACCATGGATGACATCTCAATGTGGGTTTCTCTCCCATAACTTCCTTTGGAATATTCACAACGAAAATTTATTATAAGAATTTATAGGGCACTAGAACAACCCATTACCATTAACCCAATAACACTCTCTCATTAAAGGATGGTTGAAGCTTAGGTGCATATATTTATACTAGTAGATAAGACACTACTTCAAAAGATAAAAATAAAGATTAAATATAGAGAATGGATGTATAAAACTATTTATGAGAACAAAGCCATCATTTGTCCATGCTGCAACATTCATAGACATATGCTAAAAGATTACACAAATAAAAATTAGGCTCCTACTACCCCCAAGTATATGTGGACTCAAAAGGCTACATAAAGGATGAAACATAAATATGATCAAATGTTAATAATTGGAACACTTAAGGCTCCACCAAGAGATTCAATTCTAGGTAATCTGAAAGGCACTTCCTTCAAAAATTCTTTTGCTCCTCTTGAACTATTTTTTGACTCCTTTTCTTTGGGTGACAAGGTTCCCCCTAGGGAACCTCCCTAGTCCCCCTCCTCCACCTACCACCCCCTCCATCTCTTGATTCCCCAAGGACCCTACCTGGACCCCCTCCTCCTCCTACCCCCCCTCAGCCACCAAATCTCCCTCACCTTTACACTTGGTGATGGTCATGCCTCCCAAGTGTATTTTACCCTACGTGAATTAGGCCTTTCCCCTTATTCTAAACCTCTCCTCTCCCCTATAAATTTGTTCTTATACCTTATCCCTCTCCCTCCCCTAATATGACCCTTAGAGCTCCTCCCCCCTTCTCCCCATGTAGTCCCTTAACATGTCGTTGCCCCTCACCTTTATCAGATCACTCTTTGGGACCTAACATCCCCACTAAGCTTAGATCATTCTCAGAGATATATCATGCTTTGGTTCATAAAATCCCCCTTTTTACTATCTTGAATTATAAAAATAGGCTACTTTTTTAGGATACATTAATATTTCCCCTTCTAAAGATCATAAATTCTACCAAAGATTTGGGATAATGATCCATGACTAAATCTCTAACCTTGAACATGATCCCAGGATGAAGGGATTACTATAGACTCCAAAATTAGAAAAAAGAGGAGAAAAACTAAAATTAGAGTCACCCCAAAACAAGTGGGTAGGTCACCCAGAATGGCCATAAGGAATATTGAAACAACTAAATAAATTATTAAGGGTTTCCAAAAAACCCTCAAAATAAATTGAGATAAGAAATGAAAATCCTAGCATGGAATGTTAGAGGGTTAAATAGCCCCAAGAAGTAGAGGACCCTTTCTGACATTAAAAAGAGAGTTGAACCTACAATTCTTATCTAAGAAACTAAAATGTCTAAAACCACTTTAAGATCATGTGCTAATAAAGTTTGATGGAGATATCATATAATAGAATCAGATTCTAAAGGTGCCTTAGGGGGCCTTGTGGTTTTTTGGAACCCATATAATCTTGAATGAAATATTATTTGGAAGATTAGTGACTAGATATCTATTATTTATAGATACTTAGACAACAATAAAGAATGGATCCTATCAAATGTTTATGCCTCAAATATCAAAACTACCATAAATAATTTATGGGAAGGCCTACTTTCCTTTTGAAGGACCTGTGAAAGGTGTAACTAGATCATAGATATAGAATTTAATACCCCTCTCACTCTTGAGGATAAAAGAGGGGGCTTATAGATCTCATGAAAATCATGATGGATTTTAACAATTTCATTTCAATAATAGGACTTGTAGGCATGACCTAAATGACAACCCTTTTACATAGTCTAAGAGAATAATGGGTGACAATTTGATTTAGGTCCACCTTAATAGAGATCTAATGTCTTTAAATGTGGACATACAATTCAATAATGGACTCTCCTCCCTACCTAGAATCAGTTTGGATCACAATCCTTTGATCTTTGAAGGTGGGAAAATATCAAAACTAAAAATTAGTCCTTTCAAATTTAAAATCATGTGGATCCATCACCCAAAACTAATTTAATATTTGAAGGAATGTTGGAAAGAACCATTATTGGGATCTAAAATGTTTATTCTGACAAGAAAACTAAGTTTCCTCAAGGTAAAGTTGAAAATTTAGAATAATGAATTCTTTGGTGATATCTTCATGCAAAAAAGGGAATTAGAGATAGAATTAATGGTAAATGAATAAATATCAGCTCTATAAGGCCATAATGAACATACTTATCAAAGGGAAAAATAAAATTTGTGCCAATTTCATAACCTTGAGGCAAGGGAAGAAGCCTATTGGAGACAAAAGTCCAGGTGTGCTTGGCTAAAGAAAGGGGAAAAGAACACTGATTTCTTCCATCACTTGACAAATAGAAAGATAAATTTGAATATAATTACTTAGTTTCAAATGGAAAATGGGAACACTAATAAATAAGATGAGATATTTCCTACCATACAATAAATTTCTTCAAAAATATTTTCATAGAAGAAGGCCTCCTTGATGAACAACTAGTGGAAAACACTTTGAATAACTTTGAAAAAGTTACATCTAATTCTAAAAATGCTTCCCTTACTAAAATACCATCTAAATAGGAGGTAAAAAATGCATTTTTTTTAATGTAAGGATTCAAATACCTGGGACCTAATGGTTTTGCCCCTTTTTCCTCTAAAATTTTTGGGATTTTGTTCACAATGAGATTGAGGCAACATATAGGGTGTTATTTCAATCTATATCTATTATTATAGAAATGAATGACACTTTCTTGGTTCTAATTCCAAAAAATATAGGAGTAAAAAATCTAAAGGACATCTTCCCTATCAATCTTTACAATACCACATAAAAATTTGATCGATTATCTTAATAAAGGGATTGCAACACCTCTTGGATAAGGTCATTAGGGAACAACATGGAGAATTCATGATTGGAAGATGAATAATGGATGGAATAATATTGGTACATGAATCCATTCATTCCATCTCTGAATCCCTAAGGTAAGGAATGTTCCTTAAGCTAGACATGAATAAAACATATAATTGAATCTCTTGGAATTTTTTAATGAAGATCTTGGAAAAGTTGGGTTTTAATCAAGACCTAAATAAAATTATATGAAATTACATAACTAATCCAAAATTATCCATAATCATGAACAGAACACCAAAAGGATTCTTATTATCTTCCATAGGACTAAGGCAGGGAGACCCTCTCTCCCTATATCTCTTCATCATCATGGTAGAAAACTTGGGGAGGAGTTTATTAAAATCCTACACATAGGGCCTAATCAAAGGCATCTCAGTTTTAATCAATACTGAGCCTGTCACCCATGAAAAATTTGTAGATGATATGATCATTTTAGGGGTAACTTATGTGGAGGAATCTAAACAACTGGAATCTATTTTAAAAAATCATAAATCTGTCTTGAACTAGTATATTAATTTTTGTAAGAGCTCTATTTTCTTCATTAACACCCCAATCATCATTTAGAAAGGGATTTAAAGAATATCTGAATTTCAGGTGAGTCAACTATTAAAAACTTATTTTAGCATTCCATTATTTGAAGGTAAAATGGATTTTGAACTATGAAACCCCCACATTGATAGAATTCAAAGAAAACTTGTAGGGTAGAAGGGAAACCTCCCCACTCAGGCAGGAAAATTCCAATTGCTCAAAGCCTCAATTTAAAGTATCCTTATATACCTAATGTTTGTATTTAGGATACCCACTAAAGTGGTAGCTAAAATAGAATAAATTCAAAAAAAAATCTTATGGAGGGGCATTGAGGACTGATTTAGGTTTCACATTTTCTCCTAGGAGAAACCCTATCTTCTTAAAGCAAATAAATGATTAGGCCTTAAAATTATTAAGTCCATGAATAGGGCCCTACTAGAAAAAATGGGATGGAGACTTATGAAATAAGATAGAGAATGGAAAAGAACTATCAAGGCCAAATACCTAGAAGGGCTGAGGTAGACTAATTTCTATGGAAGAAGGTCTAGAGGATGGATTCTCTTTCTAAAAATATATCAATAAATGTAAGGATATTCTTATAAAATAAATAAAATGGAAAATTTGAGATAGGGAGAAAATATAATTCTAGGAAGATTCTTAGATGTTCACTACCCCTCTTTCCTTGTAACATACTTGAGCCAATAGTTATGAAGTTTTCAAAGAAACATGGGGCGTAAAAGTTAAATATTAATGGGTTGATAATGAAGATTTGAAGAGTTATAAATTCCTTCCCACATAAGGATACACAACTAAAGAATCATAGGTGATTCATAATCTTAAATCCTCCATCAGATGGGTTCACATTCCTTTATTTGCTAAGGAGATCATTTTTGATGGGTAGCCAAAGAAAGTGGTATGTACTCCATGTCCTCAAGACATGCCACTAATATGAACTTAGAAGATGATTGAAACTAATAGAATTATTTATGGATAAAACACTTGACCCAAAGGTTAAATTTTTATTTTGGCTAGTGGCCCAATATAAAATTCTAATAGTGGATAACCTAAAAAGAGGATTGATAGTATCCAACAGATGCCCATTATGCAATAAATGTGAGGACTTGGTTCATCATATATTTATAATTTGTCCATTTAGTTCAAGCTTATTTTATTAGATGTTGAACAAATCTAACCTCTCATGGGTTAAACTAGACAATGTTTCTAACCTCATTAAGCAATGGAAACCACCTTGGAATATCCTATACCTAGAATTCTTATGAAATTTATGTATCCCACATTGTTTTTGGAGTGTTTGGAAAGCTTTTAATGATAGAATTTTATAAAATAAAAGGCATTGACCTAAAGGGGTGTTTTTTTTAACTATGCCATGCCATCACTGAGAATTGGAAAGCCTTCCCTCCCATGGACAAAAATATAGGACCCACCTCAACATAACTAATTTTCAATAATTGGGAGGTGGTTCAGAAGATAAAGTCCCCATCTAAAGATCTAAATCATAAAAACACTAGGTAAAAGACTCCACCCAAAGGTTATATTAAATTTACCTTTGATAAATCCTCAAAAGGAAAGCTAGGACCTATGGGTGGGGGAGGAACCATAAGGGATTCAAAGGGGAATCTGATTACTACCTATGTAGGCCCCATAGGAATATAGACTAATCATGTAGCTAAAGCTAAGGTGACATTATGGGGCATACAGATCGCTCTAGACTTAAGATGGAAATAATTGTTGTGGAAGGGGACTCCCTTAATATTATAAATGCACTTGAAGGCAAACTATCCCCCTCCCATAAAATAAAATCTATAATTGATGACACTAAGTAGAATTTGAGGGAGATGACACAATTACACATTGTCCACACTTATTATGAAGGGAATAGGGTGGTATATCTACTTTTTAAGATAGGAGTAGGTCTTCCTCTTTTAACTAACTATAAAATATGATGGCATGTCCTCGAACGTGTCTCATAAACCATTTGAAATGAACATACATCAGGATAAACAAGTGATGGGGAAGCCACACACATGAACCTTTTTCATCAAGAGATGGATTTCAAATATTATGAACCATCATTATGTAAACATGAGGATAATTTATTTCATAACGTGGGAGGAATCATACCTTTCAAATATTTTTTAGACTATTAACACAAAGTTATTCTAAAACCTGCTAAACTTCATCCTCAGCTTGATAGGTATTGTAGAAGTGGGGGTGATAGGGATCAATTAGAACTAACCTATTGCTTTAAATTTCAAGGCATAAAGAAAGCATAGAAGAAGCTCTATCATGTTGGGATTACTTAATTTATGTTGAGGTTAATATAACATGACATAGACATAGTGAAATATTTTATTTTTGGATGAATAAGAGGGTTATGGAGATGAGAGGAGTCAAAATATTGGTCATGAAGTAGTTAACTAGTGAAGTTATAGTTATGTTGTGTGATTGAGAAAAGGCATTTAAAGACCATTAAAAACCCAAGATATGCTTTAGAGGTTCTTTTGTTCCAATGAATTAATTGATATATACAATAAGGGCTTCCTTCATACCAACCTCCCATGCCAATGATCCAAAGTATGTTTGCAAGTTATGAAATACTTGAAACTTGAAGGTAAGAACACCTTAATTTCCTCTCATCACTTTTTGTTTTTAAATAAATTTTATGGATATAAAATTATCCTCCCTTTTTATCTCCTCAAATCTCTAGAGAGCACCACTCTCATACATTAAATTAATGATTCTAACCTTATCCTGCACCAAGGCCTCATCCTACTTTTGGTTAATCATGGAAAAAACATGTGAGTTAGGGAGGTTCCTCTGGATGGGTCCTCTACTAAGGAGGACTCACTTGAAGAAGACCTTACCTTATGGTGATACCATCTACCAAAAAGTACCCCCCAAGCTAGCCCTTTATCCAAAATTTTTGCTAAAGACCCTCATCTAAAATTGATTTTCCCTAAACCCAAACTAATCCTAATAGATGAGGGTACCTCGAGGGAGGTGGTTAGTAAAGAAAAATTTCCCCTGATAAATGAGATCAAATATAATAAAGAGTAGTTTGAAAATTTCAACATAAGTTGCATGAGGTCAAGATGAATTTAGTGGGACTTATATAGGAATGGATGCCTTGAATAAACAAGTGGACAAAATAATCCAATCCTTTTCCCATTCTAATAATGTGTAAAATACCCCAGTGAAGCAATACATGATGGTACTAGAGACCCCCTTCCTAATATCCCTTGAGTTACTCCCATCAAGAGGACCCTGGTGCATGAATAGGTGCATAAGAGACCATGAATGATCCTACCCAGGTATGACAATGAAGGTCTTGGAGAAATAACAAGGGATCAAATTTCAAAGATAAAATAGGGTGAACTAGAGAAGAAGATCAAGGATGATAAGGAACCAATGGAGTCCCTCCCTCTTTAACAAGTTTTTTGTTTTTATGTCTACTATTTTTCCTTTTGCAAGGATAGTTAGCTAGTTTTTGATACTTTTTGTTGTTTTAGCCCTTGGGGATTGCTACTCTATTTCATACTTTTTAAATATGGTTCTTGGTCCCTATAAAACAAGATATTTAACCCTATCAAATAAATATATATATGATTTTAATTAAGGTTAGGATTATATATATTTGAATTCATATATATATTGTTGATTATAATATCTACTAGTATTTGATAATGATTGTGGTTTGGTTGATTTTGAGGGGCTTGAACATATGTTAGACCATTTTTAAACATTGATATATAACATGAAATGAACATTCAATATATATAGTTTGGTCCTAAATAATATTTTTATCTATTTTAGTATATTAAGATGTATGGTTAGACCTTAAATTTAAATCATTATATCAAAAATGATTGGGGTTAGGGTGATGATCAACGTAGCGAGGGAAATCCTTCATGGGGTAGTTCTCAAGGATAATTATTTTATAGGCATAGGGATGTTCACACTTTTCCTAATCCATTTTACTGAAGAACCTAAGTGTCCACTCATTTTGATGTTATTAATCCTACTTTTTAGAATGTTACTGACTCATTATCACCTAGTTCTTTATCCTTTCATGGTAATCAAGCTTTGACAAGAGCATATGAAATATGCCATCCTCATAGATAAGGTACCCTAAGTGAATCTTATTAACACATGTATACTATTGTTAAAACATGTCAAACTAATAATTTAACACCTATGCATCCTAAAAATATGCTTGATGTGACTACAAAACTATAACCACATTTGCTTATGCCAATCAATAGTAGACTTCTCTCAACTAGTTTTGACAAGTGAACATTTTATTAAATTATCTCTTGATTAATTTATACCATTCATACCTAAATATAAAAGGTATATTCCCTATAGTTTAAAATGTGTCAACAAACCTTTAGCTTTGCCTTTGATAACAAGGATGGTTAAAAAGATCAAATTGGAAGAGGATGATGTTGAAGGAACTAAGTTGATAAATTTACCTACCACTTTAATAGAGTACACTGAATATTTGACTGATAAGGGTTCCACTTTGATTGAACTAGTTTCAAATTCTTATGACGAGTAAACTATTGTTTAAGTCCTATTTTGGTTGATATTTGATACTTTGATTCATAGTCAAAGACCCTTTGATGTTTTGATATATATATATATATATATATATATATATATAGTTACACTTTAAATGATAAGGGTTCCACTTTTATTAAACTAGTTTTAAATTTTTATGATGAGTAAACTATTGTTTAAGTCTTGTTTTGGTTGATATTTTCTACTTTGATTCATAATCAAAGACCCTTTGATATTTTGATATGTGGATATATATACATATATATGATTTTGGTAGTTTTGATAGATGTGACATTACTTTTACACAAAATTGAATGTTTGATTACTTAAATTTATATAAATTTTCATGGTATTTAACATTTTGAGTATTTAATTTTATTTAATTATTAGTAATTATTATTAATGCCATGTTTATTTTGATTGTATTCTTTATGAGTCATGGCTCCACACCCATTAGATTTGTTTTAAATCTATTATTAAATTGATTTGATCTATTTTAGAATTTATTAAAGTCTAAATTAAAATTTTAAGTTTAATTGGCTAATCAAATTTAAAATGTTGATTAAAGTTAACAATAACTAATTAACAAGTTAATTATAACTTATTTTGTAACTATTTCCAAGATATAACTTTATAAACATATCAAAGTCACAACATAAGGAGAGGAACACAATAGGTATTGAAGACCTCTGAGTTACTCAATTTTCATCTTACTTCTCTCTATGTAAATAATCTCTGAGATTAAATAGTTATTTTTAGATAGATTGAACAATAAGTTCTTTGATGGTTAAGTAACCCATTTGATTAGTGTTAGTATATCTAGGTTTCTTGTTTGGTTTATAAATTGGTTATCTAAAGTCTATCAAGCTTAATTTATTTTGATAATTACAAAAAAACTATCATATGAGCATAATATCATGTACTTGGCTTGAAAAATGATGAATAACTCACTTAATATGATATTTGTTGATCTCTTAATTATACATAATTATTTATTGAAGAATATTTATATTGAAAGCTTGTGATTTATTTTTTGGGGAAATTAGATATTAATTCCTAAATAATAAATGGGTCTGAGTAGATAAAATTAGTAAATAATATGAAATAATTAAGCCATTGATTTATTTAAACAAGTTGTATTTTTGCCTTTTCTAAAAAAAGTAATGAGTGAGAGAAAATATGACTTAGCTTGTTTTAGGTTGTTATGGTTGAGACAAAGTTTGATATTGGAGGAATAGGACTGGGACACTATCAAAAATAGAGATCTAGAGTTCATTTCTTGATTAGACAAGACCATTGAAAATAAGACACCCTATTAGTTGATGCTATAATCTTGGTCTTGCCACTATTATCCAAACTACTCAAAAATATATGATTTTTTTGGGTTTTATTTGTAATGTCTTTGTGAGGTTGTGTAGCAAATTTTAGATCTTTGTTGTTATCATAACTCACTATAAGGATAATTATTCATGTTCTTGTTTCTTTTATGTAATTAAATAAAACTTTGGAAAATAGAGAAAAGGGTTTAGTGTGTAAATGATACATTGGATGAAATTCACATCCCATGTGTGTGCATGTTGCCTACATACCAATACTCTGAGGAGGGATCAAGCTATATGTAGTTCTCCTATTGAAGTGCATAGTGAAATAGTGTGATGAAAATGCAAGTAAATGTGAAACTAGCTATACTTGAAATGAACAAGGACTGGTGTAAAGATTTGAATAAGCTTGAAATATTGTTGGATGGTTGTATGCAGAGAATATGGAAGAGTGATTGAGTAGTCTTACTTGTAGTCTTGATTATCTCTTATAAATGAGTGCCAAACCTTCTAAATGGACTTTGAATGGATTTTTATAGGGGATTTAATGATTATGGGTAGAATGAATTCATGTTAGGCCAACATGAATTAGGATAATGATCTAGGAGAATATGATCATTTGAACCAAAATTACACTTAGACAACATCACCAAAAATAAGACACCTTGAGTTGCAATGTTATAGTCCAAGTTTGGGTAATGTTGTCTTAAGGGAAGAAGACTTAGGGGATGTATTTTTCATGGTAAGATCATCCTGGGTCAGCAAAATTTTAGTCTAGAAGTCTATAAATAATTGAGAAATTATGAAAACATGCCTGAGAGGGTTATGAGAGCAAGAAAAATGGACCTATGGATTAGGTGTCATTAGCCATACTCAAGTTATGAAATTTTGCATTTTATATGACTACATTTTCCCCCCTTCATTATAATGATGTAGTAAATTGAAATACTAGGATAAAGGAACAATATAAAGCATACCTAAACTTACCTATAAAGATGAAACTCATGAAGTTGTGTGATGTTGGATGTGCATAGAGAGAGCATGATGTGAAGTGTGAATTTATAATGAAAAAAGTATCTTAGTCCTTACTAGATATGATATATCTAAAATAAAAACATATAAAAGCTGGGTAAGAGAGAGATGAAGAGAAAGGAATGAATACACCTCACTAGGCATGTAAACCAATAGAAAACCTGTTGTGATGCTATTTTGTACTAGGTGTGTGTTATACCAAAAGTAATATCATGAATGGATATGAGAGATCAATTACCTAGAAGTGGATCAAGAATGTAAAGGTAGGACCTTTGACTCCAGCATCACTTATTAATGAAACCTAATGAATCATGCATGTGTTAATTGATATTTGGATTGTGTGTCCAATCCCTCTGAATAGGTGGCTCAAGAATACAAAGGCTAGCAAGTCCTTTGACTCCATTTTTGCCTCATGAAGTGAAGCTATGAAGTGATACTAGTATAAAATATATGAGATGGATCCTAAATCCCATGAAATTACTATAATTTGACAATGTTGGCATGGATAGCCAAATGTTTATTAAAAATTAGGCCACTCTTGGCCATTTTGAAAGATGGAGACTAGGCTTGTATGAAAGCCACTTTGAAATTGGTGAAATAGGCTTATATGAAAGCCAACTCAAGAACTCAAGTAGTTAGGAAGTTAAGCTTGTATGAAATCCAAACTTAAAAAATTATGCTAATCACCTGCAGATGGAGTAAGGCACATAAATATCAAGAATTCTTAGGAAAAACAAACTAAAATTGAAAATAGAGGAGGACCAATGTGCCATGCACATTACCCCCAATAATTGGTGTTTGGAACATGGATTTTGATCTAGAAGTTATATCAACTACCTAATCTAAAATTAGAAGTGAGAGCCATCATACTGCACATGATGCCCACATATCTATATTTTTTGAACAAAAAATGTATTAAAACATGTTTAATTTAGACTATGTTGTACTGACAAACTTGTGACTAAACTCACCTTTCTATCTATTTTTGGAAAAACTAAATTTTCTATTGTCTAGACAGGAGTACTAAAAATTGGACACCCTGATGTTTGGTGGTATAGTCCAACTTTGGCACTATTGTCCAGGGCCAAATTTGATGACTATTCTAGATTATCTATTATCTACCTAGTTTATTCTACTTGGTATGATGTCTAGATTATGTTTTGAGTGTTTTGAATACTATTGTTTCAACCACTATGAGCTCTAATCTCTATGACAAAACCCCTATTTATTTCCCCCATTTTTTAGGGTAGGAATGAAAACCCTACGATGACTACCCTTAGAATAAATAACCCTGCAAGTGTGTTATGATGCATAGATACATGATATAGCAATGATAATTGATAAGATATCTCAAGACATAGAAATATTTGTATTGAGAGATTGTTAGATCAATAAGGGAATGCCTAGATAGATATAATAATGTAAAAGCATGAAAAATATACTAAAATAGAATTGAAAAGGTTGGTTATTAGTTATTAGCAAGGATGCATGGAATATCCATCATGGCATCTAAGAAAGCAAGGAAATGCATGATATAGATCATGACATTTACAAACAAGGACAAAAAATAAAGCAAAAATCATACAAAGTAAGAATTAAGAAGCATACAAGGGTGGCCAAGGGGCCAAGAAAATAAGGGACATGGGCACATTTTACTCATACTAGAAAGCAACCATATAAGGCATGTTCAAATAATGCACACACATACCATAGAATAAGAAAGAATGACACGAGGGCCATAGGCATATAAAAGAGTACAAGTAAGGGACATTGGCAAATGTTCAAAGGTACACACAGATGAATAGAAGCAAAATACATTGGAAAATGTCCTAAGGCACATATAAGAGATAAGAAAGAACTAAAAATGCAATCCAACAAGCTACGCTAAGCAAGGAGAGAAAGGAAGTAATAACTAGAAAGATAGAATCACATCTAACTAATCAAATAAATAGTGAATGTATGTAATGCATGTTTAGTATAAGACTAGGTATATGCTAAAGAGATACGCAAATGCTAGGTACTAGTGAAATTTTGATATAGTAATATGTGTAATCTAATAATTAATGTACATCAATATGATAACATGGAGTGTGTAGTGTAGTAATGATGTAACCTAGATTGTGTATTCATGTAGAAAATGCCCCTAGTGGGTATGTATACCAATGTGTGTCTCAAATGTAGAACTAGGATGCCCCCTCAATGGGTAGAGTAAAGTAGTCAAGAATCTAGATGCCACTGCACACACTCAAAGAAGATCAAGTGAATCATGATAATGTAGATAAATCGATAGATAATAGCATGAAACAAAAAATGTAATCCTAGAATAGTAGTAGAAATGTAAATCATAGATGATGCATACAATTGAAATATTTTTGTGTTGTTGTATATATTTGAATGTTTTTGGTATTTTTGAAATGTTATATTGTTTTTATATTTTTGAAATTTTGAACTATGTACAAGCAAGTAGAAGAGAGTATGTATAAGGTACAAGAATGAAAGGAAAGTAGTATGTACATGATAATAAAAAGACTAGGCTAGAGGGGGGAAGGATCCAAGGATGGAGTCTGCTAGGGATAAGAATGGAGGAAAAGGTCATAGCCATCATCAAATGCTTCGAGGTCATCATCATAAGTATCATCATATGTTATAGATGCTATGGTGGGGGAGATGCTGACTCTAATTTGGGGTATTTATTCCTGCTAGGAGATGACTTCAGTGGAAGTGGTAGAGCTGGTGATGTTGGTGGTGCTATAATTTTAATAATTCCTTAATCTTTTAGTTTATCCAATCTCTACTATAAAGTTGTACATGAGTTTGTATCATGTCTTATAATCCTATGAAAAGTACAAAATGGGTGACCATCCTACTATGATAATATACTGATAGATCTATGCCATACTATAAGTAATGTGATCAATCCATGATCAAGTAATATCTGTAACATAAACTATGGCTAATGTTGTGTGTTAGCTACCTGAATCTAAATAACTAGCTCTAATCCTTAGAGGTAACCATGTGAACTATATGTGCCAAGTGATTTGTCTATGGCCATGAGTGTAGAGTAGATCTTGATAGTGTAGTGTGATTGTTAAAAGTGATGTAGGATGTGGAATGAGAGATATAGAGTCATCTTGGTACACTCCTAGGCCAACTAGAGTAAAGTTCAATCTACACATAGTCATCTATGAGTTTGGGTGATGTATTATTATTTGAAGAAGCCTATGAATTTGTACCAACATCATGTATATATGGTAACTTAAAATTTACCTTTAGGGGTAACTATGATATAGGAGTCTCATCACCTGTAGTAGTAGAAGATGGTAGTATTGCAAAAATATTTGTATTTGGTGGAGTAACTGTGGAATCAATTGGAACTATTGGTATTGCTTTAGATGATGTGGATGTATAACATGTGTCAGAATAGTGATTGATGGAGTTTATATAATGGTTAAAGCTCTATGATTGGAAAAATATCTTAAGCTAAAGGTACGACTGTAAGTGGAGGAGTGCAAGAAGTGCTAGTCTCTCCCACCTCATATATATGCATCTGATTAAGATAAATGCAATGAGGTGGTGGTTGTACTATGATATAAGGTTTCCCATCTAGTAAAACAGTCAAATATGACTCTGTAATTTGATAATATCTAAATGGCTCGTTGTCTACTAGACATGTGTATAGATATCCCTTATGGAGAAATTTAATAAATTGATTTAGAGTAGAAGGAATACACCCCATATTATGTTATCTAAGGTCATTCGAGTAAAATATTATAGTGGAGAGGTCTTGGCATGACTTGGAACTGTGTAGAGAGGGTTTTTTGTCCCATCATGATATCTAAAGTAATGGTGCCCAATGTTTGTTTGGGTATATCATCAAATCCTCAAATGTTATTATATGATTTTTACATGGATACCAAATCTATTCCCATGGTTTATAAGAATGTGATATTTCATATATTTAGTCTAGAACCACTATCAACAAGAACTCTCTTAACTTCACTAGTTTTGACATGAAATTGTATGAATAGTGGCAAATTTTGATCAATAATTTTTTGAGAAGGCATGTCCTCACTATAAAAATAAATTTCATCTTTTATAGTTTTTAAAGTGTTGACTACTAATACAAAATAAGAAGGTTCTAAATTAATCAACATAAAATTCTGATTGAGTGCTTGATAAAGAATGTCCTTGACTAGATCATCTTTTGAAGTAGTTCTAACATGTAATTATTAACTAGAGTGTTTCTCATTTGATCAATAATGTCATATGCCTTATGTAAATTTACTTGTGTGGGTGGGTTGGGCCTAGGATGGGTAGGAATAGAAGGGTGACAAAGCTCTTGGCTAGGTGGAGGAGGTATAGCGACACATTGAGTAATAGCTCTAACCACATTATCTATTATCTATAAAGGAGTAGTAGTAGTTATGGGAGGAGAGTGAAGATAATTGATGGGTCAAGGTGGGGGAGGGATAAAAGGTGTCAACTAGGCTCTTTGGTGATGAGTAGTGATCCAAGGAAGGGTAAAATAGACCATGTAACATGACTCGACATGGGGTAGAGGCTCCAAGGGAGGTGATGTAAAATATGTATTAACATGTTTAAGAATAAAAAGCTTAACATCATCCCATATAATGAAAAATAAGCATGAAATGTAAATAATGAAGCTTTGTACTAATATATGATAGACTTCACCATTCATGTACATGATAGGGCCCATTATGGTTTCCTTATTATTTGCAAGGAAAATTTGTAAATAAATGAGCATCATTTTTGTAATTTGATTATGGATGTAAGGTGATACCTCAAGAAGCAAAATAAGAGCTAGTACATGTAACTGGGGATTTTTCAAAAATATTTTTATAAAATACTATGAATTTTTGAAATTTGAAATTTAATTTTTTAGCTAATTATGCAAGATAAAATACAAATATTTATGGGAAAATTATTGATTTAATAAGACCTAGTAGATTCAAATAGGGATTTGAGAAAAATATTTTTTTGAAGATTACTATGAATTTTTCAAATTTGAAGTGATTTTCTAATTTTAATATGCAACTAAAAATTTAGAAAATGATTGGAAAATCACTGGGAGGTATTTGATGCAAATAGAATTTGAAATAAATTTATTTTAAAATTTAATAAAAAATTTTAAAATTTGAGAGGAACTTTTTATTTTAATATTCAAGAAAAAATTCAAAAATTTAATTGAAAAATTAGTTAGGAATTTACCCTAGGGTTTTTAGGGTTTTTATACAAAATTTGAAATAATTTAGGTTCGCCAAATGATTTATTATTCTTGGGAAGTTAAATGTTTAATTCCTATATAATAAATGGATCTGAGTAGATAAAATCAGTAAATAATATGCAATAATTAGGCCATTGATTTATTTAAACAAGTATTTTTGCCTTTTCTAAAAATAGTAACGAGTGAGATAAAATGTGACTTAGGTTATTTCAGACTGTTATGCTTGAGATAGAGTCTGATACTAGAGGAACAAGAATGGGACACTATCATAAATTGAGATCTAGAATTCATTTCTTGATTGGATAAGATTACCAAAAAATTTACACCCTACTATCTATCACTATTGTCCTTATCTTGCCACTATTGTCCTAACTACTCATAGAGATATGATATTTCTAGGTTTTGTTCGTAGCATTTATGTGAGCTTGTGTATCAAATTTTAGATCCTTGTTATCAATAAAACTCCTTATAGATATGATTATTCATGTTCTTATATCTTCTATGAAATTAAATGGAACTTTGGAAAATAGGGAAAAGTGTTTAGTGTGTAAAGGATATGCTAAACACATGTCACACCCTATGTGTGGGCACACTACCTACATACCAATACTCTGAGGAGGGATCAATCTATATATAGTTCTCCCATTGAAGTACTTGGTATAATAGTGTGATGAAAATGCAAGTAAATGTGAAATTAGGTGTACGTGGAATGACTAGGGACTGGTGTAAAGGTTTGAATAAACTTGAATTATTGTTGGATGGCTATATGTTGAGAATAGGGAAGAGTACTTGAGTAATCTTGCTTGTATTCTTTTTTCTCTATTTGTGTCAACCCTTCTAAATGTAATTTGAATGGCCTTTTATAGGGGATTTAATGACCATGGGTTAAATAAATTTATGTTAGGCCAACATGAATTAGGATAAGGATCTAGGACAATATGAATATTTGAACCAAAATTGCACTTTGACAATAGTGTTGAAAATAGGACACCTTGAGTTTCAGCACTATAGTCCAAGTTTGGACACTATTGTCCTAAGAGTAGGAGACCTAGGGGGATGGATTTGTCATGGGAAGATTAGCCTAGGTCAGTAAGGGTTCAGTCTATAAGTCTATAGATAACTAGGAAATTGTGAAAAGATGCCTATGAGGGTCAAGAGAGAAAGTAAAATGGACATATGGATTGGGTGTCATTAGCCATACTCAAGTTACCAAATTTTGCATTTTATATGACAACTTGTTTCTCAAATAATTTTTCTTCAAAATTTATGCTAAGATGAATCTATTTTAGACTCACATTTATTTTATTTTATTATTAGATTTAATTTGATTTGTTTTGATTTTTTATTATATTATAATATAATCTTAAATCTTTTTCTTTTATTGTGTCTTTAGTTTGAAGTTCATTTACTTAAGTTCATTACTTTATTTTAGTATTGTGTTTTATTTAATTTCATTTATGTTTTCTTGTAAGTTTAAATTTCATTATTTGTTAAGTATTTTATAATTAAGACCTTTATTTTTATGCATTTTTGTTTCAAATTTTAGATTAAGATTTAGTTCAATTACTTAGTTTAATTTAATTAGTTTAGTTATGTTATAGATTAGATAAATATTGTTTATTTATTTTATAATTATATTTTTATTTGTTATTAGATTAGTCTTCTTAGATGTTTTGATTTTTAAGGTTTAGATTAGATTATATTAGATTATTTATTGTTTGTTTGTTTCTTGTAGGTTGTTTCTTAATTTGTTATAGTTTATAATTAGTCTTTCTTGGTAAGTAGCTATATTGTGTTCTATAATTATGTTTGTTTTTATATATATCTCACTATTTGGTATTCATTTTTAGTTATTATATTTATCTTTTAGTTCTTTTCTATTATTTTCTTTAGATTTATTTTGATCCAAAAAAGATAGAAGAGAGTTACAAACAATTTATTAAAACAAAATTACTAAGGATCATATATCTTTCCTTGAAGAATTTGTCTAATTCATAAGATTTCTCTATCAAATAAGTTAGAACATATAACTTTAATCTAATTCCTTTTCTTGATATTCAAGTAATATTTGATTTCCAAACATTAATTGAGCATTATATAAATATTTGACTTAATTTTTTTATTGGATCATTTAAAAAACCCTTCTAGACATATTTGGAATTAATTTAATTCTTTAGAATCTTATGATTATATTGGTACAATTATGTCTTAAGCTTCATGGTAGGTGAAAGCTTTGACTCATTTGAATGAAATTTTTAACTATCAACACACCATATGACTATAAGTCAATCACATGATGTCAAGTTTCATGATGCTACTCACAATGTGCCTCACAGTGTTTATAACAAGTTTTAAATTTCAAAAGTATAAGATATTAAAATAATTCCATTTGTCATCTAAAATCATCTCATGTCCTCATAAAATCACACCTTTCATATCACTCCACCTAAATTTATCAAACCAAATTCAAATAGTTATGTATAATTATCTAACCATAAAATGACACACATTGCAATCTCATAATCTTGTGACCACAAACTACTTGCACATTCAAAATATAATGTAAAGGAGTTAGATAAGACCAAAAATTAATATAAATGAGATGAATGTCATGATCCTATTCATCATGCAATTTTTATAATTCAAAATCAATTCATGGTAATCTGAAAATTGTGTGATTCCAAAGTAATCATAACACGTGTCTCATCCTATCTATCTATGTAGCTGACATGGATCGTACTGAATTTTTCACCACATAAAATTCATGATTTTGATCCAATATAAATACTCAATTCATAAAATTCTTTTTTTTCATAAAAAGGTTGAGATAAGTTAAGGGGTCCTCACTATGGAATGTAAACAATCAAGGCATAAATAAAGATCATAAAACACTTCATAACTTTGAGATTGAAAAATCATGGCATGTGGAATATGATATGATAATCTAAGATCATATTATACAATAAATATTCCTTGAGATTCCACACATCTCATATATTTCCACATATAAAAATTGGTAGTATGTGAATGTAAATTTAAAATTGAAGGTTGTCATCACTTGTCAAACTATCATAGGTTTTAGGAAAATTCATAGAATTTCTCCATCTTAGAGAGCTAAGAAGAATGGTCACAAATGAATAATCACATAATATGCATAAAGATAATTAATAAGTGAATATTCCATGTGAATATAAAAGGGGAATAAATTTATCAAAGAGTTTGATATATGATCAAAAGTGGCCTCAAAGTGAAATGAGGTTTCAATTTATCTTTTAGATTAAGATAGCTCACTTTAAATATATATGTAAAGCTAGAATTTTTTATTTTTAGTAGTTATAGATTTATATTTATTTTATTTTTTACAAGGGATCACATGTAATGAATTTTTTAAAAGTAAAAAGTGGTGACCATAGACCTTTACAAATAAATTGTATTGAAAGAATCTTATTCAAAAAGGGTTTTAAAAAATTTGATAAGGCTGAGAAATATTTATGGATGTTCAGTGAGTATGCTATTATTTTATTCTTTCTCATAATTTAAGGTTAATATTTGTTTTTAATCTTTAATTTATTACCATATATATTTATTTTCTTATTATGATTATTTTATAATGTGAAATTATGTTATTCTAATCATTTTAGTTTGTTAATCTCTCATTTATTATTGTTGTAGATAGTGTGTTATTAATATTTACCATAATGAATTATATACTTATAACATTATTATGGATGAATTTGAAACTTTATGTTTCCATAATTAATTTATCTTACAAAGAGGGGTTACTAAAATTCACTCATAAAAAAATAGTCCTTGGACTCTCACACCATGTTTATTTAGATTTGATTGCATGACTAGATTTGATGAATGGTGGTTGTGTTACAATAAATATTAATTTTTTTAATTTAATTGAAAATATTACTGGGAATAAAATTTAAACCTTATTTTTTCCCCTACCCTTCCATTATTTTTTACTTTTTTAAGATACCATATTTTTGTAATATAACATCATTTGGTAAATATCAAATCTTGGGTGTTGTTTTGATACTTGAGTAACTTTACCTTGATGGGTTATAGGTCACATGATAATATCATACCATGAATACATAGGAGTATCAAAAATTGTAACTCGTGCCTTGAGTTACTTCAGTGATATAAAATGAGAGGATGAAAACCCATTAACTTTAATGTGGACAAAAACCACATAAAAACATTATCATTGGATCATTTTTAAAAATTGAGAAAGTCATGAAAATGTGACCTTAATGTTTATATAAAATTTAATTGAAAATATATAAAATATATCATTAAATTAAATCATACAACCCATATGTAGGGTGTAAGACCAAACCAAGGCATAATTTTTAAGACTTATAGTAAAGATATTGGTATGATCATCACGAGTAAAATAAAATCATGAATAAAATAAATATCAAGTGTGATGTGAAATAGCACCCTTGCCCTTGTAAATATTAAATTTAAGAATTATAAATTTGGTATGAAAAGAGTGAGAGAGGACCTCATGAGCTAATAGTTTATGTAATATATCTTATGAAGTGATTGTTGTCGCTCAATTTTTAACCCTTGGATAGGTAGTTCAAGCCTTATCCAAATTGAGTGGAACATGGGACTACCTATAGTCACGTGGGTTGCCTATAATAGAGGTAAACCTCTATATTTAAGGGCTAGCTCCCTTGGTTTTTATATTGAAGCTCATCACGTAAACTATTAGTTCATTTGGATGAAAAGGGAGAGAGAGAACATAATGTAAATATATCCTAACAAGGTGATGCACCAATTTTATCCTTACCACTACCAACCAATTATAAGTACACTTCAAACACAAACCTAACCTACACATACACTAATCCAAATCTACCTATTGCATGAGTATTTCTCATGGAGATTTGAGAAGGAATTTTAAACTGGGAGGACTAAACACAAGGTCATGATTTGAAACTAGTGGAAAGATAACTAAATAAACTCATGAAAACTTCATTATAACACTTAAAGAGACATAAAATATACTTTAAAATTTTAATATGGATGCAATCAAGGACCACATGCTAAGGAAGATAAACTATCACTTAGCAAGATCAACTAACATAACACACATATGAAAAAATTCATGGATAAGGTAAAACATATAATTATTTATTGTTTAAAGGTTTAAAATGAGTAGGGATTCTCCATACTTAGGTATACAATACAATCCTATCCAAAAGTGGCTCAATATATAAAGAATGTGGGAGAGAGGAGAAGAAGGGTATAGGAGAGAGAAGGTAGACAAGTGTAATTTGATTTAAAAATAAAGAGGTGTTATGAAACTACCTTAATAGTTCCAAGATGCCATGTTTAGCTCCTCTTAAAATTATTTAACCCTCCAAGTGGTGTGGGAATTGAATTGTTTGCTTGACACCTTGACTAGATTCTTGAAACTTCTCTTTTTCTTGACATGTTGAAGGACAAATGGTCTTCTTGATGATCAGATTAGTCTATATTGCCTCTTTACTCTAATATTTACACCTCTTAACTGACCCCAATAGGTTCTCTTTGATACATCACCTCTTTATCATGCAAGGTATCTAGAGGGCTCTTCATCTCCTTAGACCTATTTTGCACATAAGTGTCAAAACTTGGTTTTAATTAGTTTAGCTCATCCAAATTTCATGGATAGCCTATTAACATCATATTAGACCTAAAAAAATTCATTTTTAGGACTCAAAATATCCTTAATAATTCATTCTCTAATAAAAGCCTCAATTAGGCCTCATTCCTTGTAACCCTAAAATAATGCAAACCTCCTTATGTGGAGAAAAGTATACAAGATCTTGAGAATCTAAGCTAATATTCTAGTACCCTCTATGGCTTTACAAATCTAGGTTCAATTTCATGCTTTGAGAGTGAGTGGATATGTTATTTTCTTTCCTTTCTTTGTACATGATTCCCACATGTAACAAACCCCAAATAAGTTTGTGATTCACTTAGACAACATCCTCCCCCTCCTCCATGCCAAATTTGAAGATCTAAAAAATTGTATGAACCTAAAAAAAAAATTAGCGCTTTTAACCCTGATCCGTATAGTTGCATACCATCCAATGGTATGGTATGATGCTTATGGGAGTTTTTAATATGTTATAGGTTATTTCAAAGTCATAATATATCTAGAGACATGAAAATTGATTTTTTTTCCACCTAATCTTTATAGCTCTCTTAGGCATCATTAAATTGGTTTAAACTCTTAACGATAGTTCATAAACATTAGGACATGAAAACACCTACCAATTAAAAAAAATTGGAAGTGAACTAAGGTAGTTAACATCCCCTATAGTCTCAAGGTCCCTTAAGTATGTGTGATATGTACCAAGCAAGAGAAATTGACCTCTTAGGTTGAAAATAAACATTCTGGAGGTTGAGCAAGATTTTAGTCTATAAGATATTTTTTTGAGTTTGGTAGGAATTAAAATAACCTCAAATAGTTACATTAAATATACCTTGACCTATTTAAATGTATATATAACCACCTTCTTCCTCAAACTCTCTATAACATCTCATGTTCTAGACTATCATACCCTAGTTCATTGTATTCTCCCATTTTCCTCTATATCAAGGGTATAAAATCTCATGGAGTGCTTACTAAAGTCTCTTACCATCTTATGAATATCTTAACAATTCATTTTTAACTCCAACTTACCTTACTTCACTCTTTTTAAGACTGATTAGTTAGTAGCTCCAAGTCTGTGTATGTATCCAATCTTATACAGGGTTATCATGACTATGTATTTCATTATTTGGTATCATCCTTTCATGTATAAAAATATATGTTTCCCTCACTATATTATTATCTCTTAAAATTATTGACTTCACTTCAACTAATATTCGTCTCTTAACTAACTATCTCCTAAGGTTTTCCTAATAGGCCTAAGTATGCAATAGGTCTATTAGGACTGAGAGGAGTCTACCAATGATTCCATTATTTTTTTGAGTATAAGATTTTATTGTGTTATTACATCACAATTAAATCATGTTCAAACATTCTTATCCTCCTCAATAACTCTCTGAAATCTCTAAACTTCTTCTAAACCAAGCAAAGCTCCTAACAAGCCTATGTTCTTGCCTGGATTGAGTAGGTAGAGAATTTAGTGTTTCCACTATATTAAAGTGAGTCTAGAGATTTAATATGAATTTATAATTAATTACCATGAGACACCCATTCCATACACATAAAAATTTACCAATCAAACAAGCAAGTCTCTTCACTAGTGTAGGCAGGCAGACTGCATTTGAATTGTGTATAGATAAATAGGCTTATAAGCCTTGTTTTTGTCTCTTTATCTATCAATAACTTATAAACCACTTTTTATAAAATGGTTTGAAAAATTTAAGTTCCATTATATCTTTTAGAAAATACACACATCATTGTCTTGGGTATTGAGAGGGTGCTTAGTCACATGAGAATTCCTATAGGTCTGTCTACCTATACATATGCATTTAGCATTAGTTTTTAGAATAGTGTTCTAGGAGTCCTTATTACCATAATAAACCTATAAAATAATTATATTATATTTATCAAATTAACACCTTATCAAACCCTTGAAACTATATGCTTTCATCCTCATTCACTGTCAAGATAGAATCTCCTTTTAACTAGTGGTTGGTTGTAGGTGTCATTTGTAAGATTATTTGATTATGTATGTGGACCTTTAGACCATCAAAACCAATATTAAAACTTATCTATTATAATTTATCTATCATTTAGATTCTTGAAACATTCTCATATATCTAAATTCTAAGCTCCATCATCATTTTTAAGGCAACTTCACTTAATAGGCTATAGATGGTGTTTTCAGGGTAGTTCTAAGTTTGATTTGGAGTTAACCTTTCTCATTATATCATGACATATCACAATATTAAAAACCATTGAGTGGAGTCTTTCTAAATTCATAAAAAATCTAAAATAATCTTCAAAGAATCTTCAAACTGCTACCTTCACTATCCATACACATGAAGTCTATAGGTGACTATCTTATGCTAGTTACCTTGTATGTTTGGAAATGACATTTTAGGATAGTTCATCACACCTACAAAGTCAAAAATCATAAAGAAATATATTTCTCACTAATTACCACTACCTTTACTACATAGTCCAGTAAATGTACATTTGGTGTCTTAGCTAGTCATTTAACCACCATTTGGCCTCAAACTACTTGGGAGATATCTCACTTAATCCATGAACATTAATATTGAATTTAAAACAATTTTTTAATCTCTATGGAACATTCATAAAACATTTTTAACATGAAGTTTACCTAATTTTGTAGAACTATAAGTTACAAGTGACTATTCTATAATGCTTGAGTTTTGGAGCTTTGAGAAAGTACAACATGATTAATAAATAATAAAATACCATTTTTTCCTTTTTATCACCATGATATATAAAAAAAAAATCTAAATATATTTGGAGAACATATTCCTAATCACTCAAATCACCTTGTATGAAAAAACACACAGAACACAGTCCAAGGTGGTGAATGAAGAATTAACCATTTGGAACTTATACATAATATAAAATTGATTAAAAATACATGAATGGAATTTGGGGAGAATATATTACAATGGAAAAACATTAAAAAAAAATTACCACTTAAATAACTCTTATAACACAAAAAATGAATAGTCACTTGTAAGCTACTCACACAAGAAACTTTTCATGCCAAAAGGAAATCCACACATGCCACCATGATGAGTGATTATGTATTATCCATATATATACATCTTATAATATAATCCAAATAGTTTCATATAACCAATAATTCATAATTATTTCTAGAGTTGCTCTAAACTTACCCTGTGGGGTTTTGATCTCTCAAAAAGTAGTATGTGTTCTTAGAGATTGTTAATAAAGATAATATCACTAATAACATGATCAATTATTGAAATTATAATCCCACAAGGGTACCTAAATATTGAAAAAATATCATCCCCTAACTCTACCTATACGGTCTGTACCAATTTCTTAATATATACCTTCACTAGCTTGTGAATGGAGCAATGGAGGAGATAAGTGGTTTTATAAAACATTTAGAATTGATACTTCCTTATAATATTTTTAAATACCTTTATGAGATGAAAACACATTATTAAACTTTGTTCACTTGCACATGACTTCCAAAAGTTTGTACAAATTCTCTAACTCTTCAAACTAGCATTGAAATCTAAGAATCTAACTTTTATCTTACTTGCTAACAGGTGTAGTAGTTTTATAACTTCTCCAAGGGTATTATAAAGTGTGTGGTATTAATTTTTAACTTATTTAACTTGGACACACATTAGAGTTATCCAAAAATTCATTTTTTCATGTATTTTAACCACCTTATAGCTAACAAATAAACATCAAACTTTCCAAAACTTCATGAAATGTTTATAGTTTTTTAACACATGAAATGATATTAATAAACTATTAATCACTTATTAAATAACTTTACCATTCCCTATAGCTCCATGACACCCCTAGACCACTATATGACCACAACATGAAATTACCTTAACTTTTCTAAACTAACCTTAAACAATGTTAATAATGTTGAATGAAGACTCTTAGCGACCATATAAGGTATGACATGACCACATAATAATAATATTAAAGTTTTATTAATTTAGGGGGTGATAAATTTGACTTTGGGTCAAATTTGGTAAAAAGTGATCACATGGATACTCTTTTGATATCCATGGGAAAGTTGATTATTTGAGATTATATGTCTTCGATAGATTGTTGAATCTTTAATCCTTAGATGAAATGACATGTTAATGAGCCAATTTATGGTTATGATCAATATTTATAGAGGCTTAATTATTTTAACTAAGATCAAGGCCAACAATTAAAAAATAATAAGTGAGAAGGAATGGTACATTAGTTATAGGAAGAATAAAATATGTAATAGGGTGCATAGGAATAAGGATATGAACTTGAGGAGGAGTAGTGCTAGATGGAGTAAATAATTATTAGTAGGATCACTAGCCTCACCACTTGATGTATAAGTATATCCTCTAATAGGAAGATTAGAAACACTCAAATGATCATTATGTCATTATTAGGTGTATATTATTTAGTGCTAATTATATAGACACTAAATCTAAATTATATGTCACTTTAAATCTTATATACTTGGAAAGTAATTTTAATGGTTATTATTGATGCCTAAATGTGTATCAAAGGTTCCCAAAGTATTTAAGAACACTTCTCATTTTATAATTCCTAAGAACTTAATGCATGAGTTGCAAGTTATGATAATCCTATTATCTTTGATGGAATAGAGGCAAATCAAGTGGACTATTTCACAATATTTAAAATGTTTGGTGGTTGGGAGCCATAATGACCATATAATAGATCTATGAAAAATATGAAGTATCTATGCTAATAATAGTGAATTATGAACAAGAACTAATCTAATATGGATATTTACAATGATAATTAAACTAGAGTGAATTGGTTAAAAAGGAGCAAAAGGAAGGGTAGGGCAAAAAAGAGATGTTGATCTTCATCCCAAATATTATGAAAAATTTCAAATATCATCCAAGCATGCCCTTAAATAATGTATAACATGAAGTATCATAAGCTCAAATCGCATTACACATTAGGCAAGATTCTAAGGATGGTGGAAATAATGAAAATAAGAACCATGCTCAATTTAAAGATTTACCCTACACATAAAAAGCATTAGCCCAAATGTAAGAAGAGTAAGAAAATGAAATGAACCTAAGGAATTTTATTCAACCTAGTATTGGTAGCAGTTAAAAACTTTGCAATTAAAGGTTCACAAAAAGAATTCATGAGAACCATTCAAATTTGGAAGAAGCCAAAATAAACAAATGAGAGAGAAGCCATGATAACAATAGACACAAGCAAATACTAGACAATCTTTGCCAAATTCCTTTCTTATATTAATTAATCCATGTTTACAAAGTAATTTGGCTCAAGACTTCCTCATTTTTACAAATGATAATACTCCTTTTATATAATGTAAGGAAGTATGTCAGTCATTTATATCCAATTACAAGTGTTTAGGTGTAAGGATAGTTTTCCTTTTTATAAAAGATATAAAATACATTAAACTTTTCTAAGTTGACTGACCTATATATAATGTGCTTACAAGTTGCACATACATTTTAAAAAATTAAAGAATATTGTATTTTTAAATATTACAATGCTTCTACAAAAAATAATATTCCTAAGTTTGACGATGCTATTTTGATGTAGTCTCCTACCTTTCCTGAAGGATATTCAATCCATAATATTTCTCACTGATAAAATGGAAGTCAACAATAGGCTTTAGGAAGAGTTCCTTTCCATGATTCTCTAATTATTTGAGGTCATTCTCAACCTTCTCTATTGCTTGCTTGATTCCCTTTACATCTCCTATTTTTTCATTTAATGATAGAAGTAGACCCATGATTCTCTTATTGTCATCCCCTATTTTACCTTGCCCTTGGATTCTCACTTCTTGCATGAATTGAGTAGTTCTAGGCTTGAAATCCTCATCTATAATATGGCCCATAAAATTAAGTGAGGTGGGTTCCTTGATCAAACTATCCAAGATGGGCAACATCTCATCCTCCTACTGCTTGATGTCTTCAACCATGTCTTTCATTTACTTGGACCATTTCCTTAAGGCACTAATCTTAACCACTAATATTGTCATAGCCATATTTAGGTGTGCTATAATATTTTTCCTAAATTTTGGGACTTGATTTTTAGTCAATGCTTTAAGCAATTCTTTCACCTAATAACTTAAAGCCTACCATTGGCCAACTTGGCCTATAGCTATATTGATCTACTTGTTCATTGCATTCCTTTTGGTCCTTACTCACTTTAAAGACTTGAATAAGTTAAACATGATATCCTCAAACTATTTGAACCTTTTTTCCAAAATTTCCAAGAGAATAGTTTCCATCAATTTCTTGTTTTGTTGTAATATTCCTTTGATCATTATTTGTAGCTAGTTTGATCGGGCTTGAACCATATCAAGAACATTCTCTTAAAACATGGGGGCCTCACTAGGATTTTTGACCCCTATTAGAGTTATTACAACAAATGGTTCCACATTTTGAAAGGTGAACTCTTCTCCTCCCACCACAAATCTTTTCTCAGTCACTCTCTATAGACTGGCAATTATTGGGTCAAATTTGTTGCCAAATAAAGAATGTGTTATGTCTAGATCTGGGATCTATGCCCATGTTCCTCTTGACTCCCTATTTGAAGCCATCTTATTCTATTAATATTTTTTTAAAGCCATAATCCATGTCTTAAGCTCATAGTACATAGTAATGTTGATAGATTTTGTAATGGCCCAAGGATGGTGCATGGTAGGAATCTTATATAACTTGCCATTTATAAATCATTCGGGAATGGTTGGACCATGAGTTGGTTTTTCATCATTAAAAATGTTGACCTCACTCAAAGGATTAGTGAGAATCGACTTAGGATTCTTGCCTCCTATTAGAACCAAAGATAACTCAACTTTTCTCTTTGGTGGGGTAGTAATAGGGACTAAGTCCAATGCTACGTATTTCCCCTTCTCTTTCTTTACCTCTCTAGCGTGATATTATTCTTCATCTAATTCATAGGCACTAGCTAGTATCTTTAAGGCATCTTCCACTTTTTCTTTAGGATCTAATGCTATAATTCTAATTGATTCAACCTATGATCTTGATTCCTTAGGATGGGTTGAAGATGATGATACCTTATCATGTCTCTTCTCTTCTAGTCTCCACTCAATCAATCCCTAAGGATTTTGTGTTTCTATTTATGGTTGTACTAGAGGGGGTCTAGAAGATGGACCTCCTAGAAAATGGTACTACCTAGGTCCCATCTTCCATATATCATCACTTGGATTCAATAGTCTTCTTAATTAGGGGGTTGAACCTCATCATTGGGATCCATATGATGGCCTCAATTAAGGATGAATAGACATAATCATAAATGAATTGAATATGGTCCCTATATTTGAAAATATGTAACTTTGAGTAGTAGTTGGAGACTATTTGTGTTCCCTCAAGTGACCATTCCCTAATGTTGGTAATATTTATGGTGGCAAGTAAGGCATCCAATAAGTATGACATCATATAAAATTGACCTTTAGTATTGTTCTTGATTGTAGTGAACTATCTACTCAATCAAGTGCCAATAATCTCACCTAGAGGAGGGGTGAGTTATTTCTCAACCATAAAATAGACAAAGGGGACCTATAGTTTATCTACATAGGTGGTGGAAGGGTTCCCACACAATCTATTCATTGAAGTCATGACCATCATAATCTTAGGTATGAATTGGCTAATTGGGATGCTTTCATTGAGGTTAGAAAACACTTGATTCCTATAATATAACCTTGGGATAAGGATGGTCTTTAGTTCATACTCATTGGCCCATTCATTGAGGGTGGGTATGTCTATCTGTGGTTTGGGCAACTTATAGTAATATTCAAAGGTAATAGGAGACATATAAGTAACTTTCCTAAATCTATATTCATAAACTATCATGCCTTGATCAATTTTAAAATCCTTAAAAATAAGGGAGTGAACATTGATGCAATGTAGTACCTTTGGTTTTGCTATAGTGAAATGAAGACTCATCATTTTGATGGACACTATATCACAATATCTCCTTTTGATAGATGCATTCTTCTCATCCTCTCTTGAAATGACTGGTTACTCTTGAATTGTCCATAATAGTTTAGACCAGTTGTTGTCCCTCATGTTCAAATACATAGAATTAAACTATGTGTCTATGAAGACTATCCCCTCTATGTCTGAAGTGATATAGAGCTCCACATATTCATTACATTGTTTTTAGGCCATCATGAATGTGATTTTTTTCAAATTGCTCACTAATGGTCTACAGTTTGACTCTAGATCAAATTTCTCTTGTTAATTTGATAACTTGAGTGTCTTTGGCTTGATTATGATTAATTTAGGGTTGAATTAGGGATTTTTTAAATATTAGGGATTTTCTACAACTTTAATGGTGGTATCTATTTTCACTTAAGTGAGCTTCTTGCCTTAGATTTCCATCTAGATCATGCATTTATAACTTTGATTTTTTGGGCCCATAAGATCTTTCGATTTATAATTTTTTGATTATGTGGTGTTGTTGTGGCATCCTTGTGGCACTTTTCATGGCACTTAATCATAAATTTTCAAAAGGTGATTATTTCCTTTTAAAATATTTCTTCCATCTCACACCATTGTATCATTCTGTATAGATCAACATGATCCATTGATCTTGATCTCAAGAGTTGAATGACATTGGTCATTATTCATATTGGTCTCCAAGGTCATGCCACTTGGCAATCCCACAAGCCTCCTAAGATCCATTTAAAAGTATATGTTTATATCATACCATTGGATAATGTAAATATAAATCAATGTGGATATTTGATCTTTAAAAGGTTATTGAGATTTTATGTGTACTAGGTTTTAAGGTTGTGCCACTTGGAAGTCCTACATGCCTTCTAATATCTATACCTTGTCAATCTACTAGTTGAAGTGATTTCAAAATGTATTTGGTAGTCTCACATTACCTTGGAGGTCCATTCAATAGTCTTGACTTGATACGCTTCATTGATATGGATTTTTATTCTTAAATGCATACCATAGATCTTTGGCAAGATTTTTGATCTTTCTCTATTAGATTAAATTTGTTTTATAAAACATGAGTCATTGATCATGATCTAAGCAGTCAAATGTGATTGGATACTATATAAAAAGGAGATTTAATAAGCCCAAGAATAAAGAATTTATACCAAAGTCTTAGACTAATTTTTTTATTCATATGAATAATTTTTAGTCTGAGGTCTTTAAGCTAAGTTATATCTATGATAAAAAGGACCCTATGTTAGGTAAGCATAAAGCCTAATATTGAAACATGAAAAAAGGACCATTCAAAAAATAAATTAATATCATAAGGTTTTATCCTAAGGTTTTATTTTATTATCAAATATACTAAAACCTTACGGTAAATTCTTAAACTAAGTCACTATCATATTAATAAAAGGGACCCTTTTGGTTTCCTATTTTTATCTTTCACCATTGGATCTTTATCCTCCACTCAAACACATGCCATAAATCCTAATCCATGGAGTTGGGAGAGACTAGTTCCATGTATTAAAGTATTCATATTATTAGGATCATCTCACATTGCTTGATTAACTTCGCTCGAGTAAATGTGGGTCATTAATCTTGTAAAGGAACATAGTGTTTAAGTTAGGATTCAGAGACATGGAACTTAGGATAAAGTCTTAAGACAAAGGTCTTATTTATGTTAATAAAAAAAATAAGACTTTAGGACTAATATTTTAGCCTAAGTTTATAGCAAAAGGGGCCATGTGTTACTTTAGACCAACCTAGGAACGTAATAAAAGGATCCTACAAACAATAAATTTAGACCATGCTTAAGATAAAAGGGAATAATGGCCTCAGGACATAAAGGGAGAAAATATATAATTTTTAGATGAAGGTTAGGTTATGTTTTAAAACATTACCAAGCCTTAGTATAAAAATTATACTAAGTCCATAGCATTTTTAAAGTGTTCTCATGCAACTGTTCCCACCAATTTTGAATTTGATTCAAATGGATTAAGCTAGGGTTCTTGAAAGAGGGTTTCCAGAAGATTTAGACATGGATTTAATTTGACTTTATATATACCAAAGGCTATTAAAATCCCAATTTGGGATTAAACTATAAAATCTAAGCATAGTTCATTCAAGGATGGTTCCATTAAACCTACAACTTGAAACATGATGAGAAAACATTAGCAAACTTAGACAAGGTCAAACTAGAGCCATGAATAAAATAATATAACCAAGTCAAGGTGTGGATGATATTCAAATAAAAATAATGTACAAACACATTAATGACACTCTGATCAAGTTAATTTTCCATTTTAAGGTACAAATATGCACAATTTATCATAAGGGTCCCCATTTTTTAGAAATGGGGGTATGTTGACCTCAACAAATAATGACTTCTAAGGGAAACATAACAATATGTTAGAATTCAAAGACTCTAGTTCAAAAAAATAACTAGATTACTTATTCTACTTGACCAATGCCATTATCAAGATTAGTTCATGGTTAAAATGATTCTTGCACCTACAAAATTAGGATAAAAAATCAAAACTAGCCATGTTATGTGTGTGTTTATTCCACTTATAGTTTACCATGGGATTTAGGCAATAACTTTTAGATTTTATGACTTTAACCATAACATTAACTTATAACATATTTATATATCTATTAAGAACTATGATTTATCTTAGGTAGGGCTTAGGCATTACTCTGGTATGAGCTAGGCATCCATAGCCCTGATAATATGACTTTGGATTTACTCAAGGCCTTGATCCACTGCCAACCAAGCATCCATAGCCCTAATGGAGATTACCAAAATCACCTTTACTTGGAAAGATTTTGATTTTGTAACAAGCTCTTATTTTTGTTTTCTTAGATCATTTTGGATTTCTATCAAAGGTTAGGAACTAAGTTATCTAGGTTTAGGGATTTGGTCAAATGTTTGACCTTAGGACAATCATATATGGTTGTAACCTTTGTCCTAAGTAATAATGTTTGTTAAGTGCAAACATGACTCTATCCTAATAGTTTAAAATTTCATCCCACATGTGTAATTCTTATCAAAGTAAATCTTAGATCAAAACAAGGTTTACAACCTTATGAAACAACCAATCTAACCATTAGTACGTACTGGTTTCTATAAAGTATAACACATAGCTTGCATTTCAAATCCATGGTCAACACTTGCTTAAAGTTCATACCTATATTCCTAAACTTGTGGAGGTCCTAAATAATCAAGTGAACCTTGAGCTGAGAAATGTCTAAAAGGGCTTATTTAAAATCAAGGAACAAAAAAAGGAAAAACAAACAAATATAAAAAATGACTCTATACAAACAAGGCATATGAAAGAAAAAACCAAGAAATAAAGAACACTAAAGAAACTAAACTAATCCCTATATTAACTACATAAAGTACTTAGCCCTAGGGTCAAAAAAAAACTTATTTAGCCTACCATAGAGCCTTAAATCATGATTTATTTCATTAAATGGCATCTTCTTGTGGATGGGAGCATTTTCATGCTTGTGTCCTCTAGGTGATGTAGCTTGGTATCCTATCAACATTCTTAGAGCATGGATCAAAGATATGAATCTAAGACCTAATTATCTTCCTACTAAATTGTTATACTTTTGAATAGTAGTGATATTTCTACTTCATCCATAGATATATAATGGCTTATATCATCTTCACCCAATAATGGTAGCTCAACTAACATCCTTCGATTGATGTTTTCATTAGGTTTTTTTGAGGTAGAAATGGACTATCAATCTTTTCACAAAAATATTCCAAGTTATCCAAAAAGTATTTTTCATCTTGATCAACTAAATGATGTTCATTTAAACTCAAATAAAAAACATGTTGGTCTCATAATTCTAAAATTTTGATGAAGTCATATGACAATTCTTGATCTATTTCACTCACTTCATTGTCATCCTTGATGAAGACAGGCAACTCTTCTACCCAATTGAGTTCTAGCTCATCTAGTTTTGGGATTTATAGAACATCATTGTCTTCTTAGGACATCTCAATTTATTATAATAAATCTTGGTGCAATTTATACCCATGGTCATCTTCTTCATCAATATCCTCTATTCTGTTATTAATTTCATATGAAGTGTCCTCATAACTATCTTCTGAAGATAAGTTATCTTGTATATGATCTTATTCACAAGTCTACTCATCTTGAAGAGATATTCCTTCTTATAGAGTATATTTAGGTTCACTTTCTTCTTCAAATGGAAAATCAAAATCCTCTATCATGAAACCTTGAGATGTGCTTACAAATCTAGATGTCCCTATAACATTGTCTTGGTTAGACACAATTTCATCTATATCCCTTTCACCTTGAGATGCTTCAAAAACATTACAATGATCAACCAAATATATATCACATAAAATCATTTTTATATTTTTAGATGATACATTATTTATGTTATCATGAAAATTTTTTGGAGGCCTATTGAACCTTTGAGAAGCATAGTTTTTATTAGAGCCCTCCCTTGTATTTCTTACTTATTTTTGTAATTGAAGAAAGTTAGTGCTCAATTTTTGGACCATTTATAATATCAACTCATTTGAAATTTTTGGTGTCTCAAGCTCATGAAAAATATAATTTCTACTGGTTTTGGGTATTAAAATCCCTTAATTTTTCGGATGAAACCCACTAGCAATGTTATTTTAGAACCCTAGATTTTGGCCAAGATATGGATGACTCAATAGTAATTGGTTCCAAACTAAAGGTTGGTTTAGATTAGGTATATTTTGATTGGGATTGGGGGCATAGTATGCTATTTGACCTTGGGGTTTTATTTGGTCATTAATGATCACAACTTCAACATAAGCCAATGCTAATGTATTGATTATATTTATAGATCTTTTCAAGAACACAAAGGTCATGGGGTCTAAGGCATACCTATAAATCTCTAAATCTAAAGCCACATCAGGTTTATATGAGGATATGATCTTGATATACATATTTTGGAACCTAACATTAAAGGATCTTATTATTTCATTGAAATCCCTATTAACTAAAATGAACTATTGGTAAAAGTGCATGGACTAATAATTTTTCCAAATTGATCAATGAAAATATTATTCAATTAATTACAAATAGTAATTTAATTCTTAGGTAGGTTGAGAAACCAATCATATGTAGCATCTCTAAAATTGAATGGGAACAATCTACATGCTACATCTTCATGAACTACATTTAACAATATCAAGCATCCTTGAATGATTTAGTATGTTCTTCAGTAGTGATAACATTATTGGGATTCAAAGAAGGTAAATACCTTTCAGGGTTTCTTGGTAAGTCATGTACTTGACTAGGCACATTGATAGAAGAACCACCTAGCCAAGCCATACCTTAAACACATGAGCACCCTAACTTGGTGAAGTTATTTGAGACATTGAAATTTTATGCTTACCTCTATCTCACTTTTGGAAATTCTAGTTTGTGACTTTGAAACCTATTTAAAATATGATGGATCAAACTGATCTTTGCAAATTTTAATTATTTAACTTTGCATGTTAAGAAAATTTTGCACAAATACATGTAAAGTATGACTATCTTTAACTAAATAAGCTCAAAGATATGTCTAGACTAATGACTGAGAGGGATATTTACTCCTGTAATATTGAATAAACTAAAATTTTCAAAAAAAAAAAGACAATATTTGTACAAATTTGATATTACTAACCTTAAATAAGGGAAATATGCAAATCATGAACTAACTTTGCATGAATATCCATGTATCTTCATAAAATATTGATCTTTGGAAAAAGGAAACCCAAAGATTGGTCTAAAACCATAAATATTGATGATATTTACATAATTAAGCAAAGGATAACTCAAATGTGAAAATAATACACCAATATTTGATCAAAACACACCAAAATTAGCAAAGATTTTGTGAATCCATAAAGATCTAACTAATGGCCCTCCTTCTAGTGCCAATGAAATTCTACCTACTGATGTCTAAATGTGTATCAATGGTGCTTAGAGTGTTTAAGAACACTTCTCATTTTATAATTCTTAAGAACTTAATGCATTCATTTTAGGTTGTGATAATCTTATTATCTTTGATGTAATAGAGGCAAAGCGAGTGGATTATTTAATAATATTTATAATGTTTCATGGTTGGGAGCCACTGTGGCCAGATAATAGATCTATACAAAATATGAAGTGTCTATGCTAAAAATAGTGAATTATGAAAAAGAACTAATGTAAGATGGATATTTATAATTATAATTAAACTAGAGTTAATTGGTTAAAAAGGAGAAAAAGTAAGGGTAGGGAAGAAAAGAGATGCCACTAATCTTCATTCCAAATATTATGAAAAGGTTAAAATATCATCTAGGCATGTATTTAACTAATGTATAACATGAAATAGCCTAATCTCAAATACTATTACACATTAGGCAAGCTTCTAAGGAAGGTGTAAATAATTCAAATAAGAACTAGGTTTAATTTAAAGATTTACCATGTAGGCAAACAACATTAGCCTAAATTCAAGAAGAGTATTAAAATGGAATGAACCTAACGACTTTTAGTCAACCTAGCATTGGCACAAGTTAACAACTATGAAATTAAAGGTGAACATAAATAATTAATGAGAACCATTTAAATTTATAAGTTAGAACAAACAAGTGAGAGAGAAGCCATGATAATAATGGACATAAGCAAATACTAGAAAATATTTGCAGTATTCCTTGCTTATATTAATTGCTCCAAGTTTACAAAGTAATTTTGGTTCAAAACTCCCTCATTTTTTCAAATGATAATACTCATTTTATAGAATGGAAATAATTATGTCTGTTAGTTATATCTAATAACAAGTTTACAAGTGTAAGGACAACTGTCCTCTCTAAAAACTTTCTAGAATACACTAAGCTTTTCCAAGTGGATTGACCTATAGGCAATGTGCTTACAAGTTGCACATGCCTTTACAAAAAGAAAATAATATTTTATTTTCAAATATTACAATGTTTCTACAAAAAATAATATTCCTAACTAAGGTTGAGGACCCTATTTTGATATAGTCTCCTACCTTTCCTAAAGGATCTTCAATCTATAATATTGCTCATTGCTAAAATGGAGGCCAACAACAAGCTTTATGAAGAGTTCCTTTCCTTGATTCTCTAGGTATTTGAGGTCCTTATTAACCTTCTCTATTTCTTATTTGATGTCCTTGGCATCTCCCATTTTCTCCTTGGATGATATAAGTATACCCATGATTCTCTTATTTTCATCCCCTATTTTACCTTGCCCTTGGCTTCTCACTTCTTTCATGAATTGAGTAGTTTTGTGCCTAAAATAATCATTTGTAATAAGGCCCAAAGAACTAATTAAGGTGGGTTCCTTGAAGAAACTATCCAATATGTACAACATCTTATCCTCTTGTTGCTTGAGGCATTCATCCATGTCTTTCATTTTCTTGGGCCATTTACTTAAGGCACTAATATTTTTCACTAACATGGACATAGCCATGTTCAAGTGTGATAGGATGATTGTCCTAAATTCTAGGAATTTATTTTTATTCAATGCTTTAACCAAATCTTTCACCTGATAACTTAAAACCTACCATTAGCCAACTTGGCTTGTATCCATTTTTTTTCCATCCCTTATGGTCTTTATTGACTTCAAAAACTTGAATAAGTTATCCATGTTATTCTCAAACTATCTAAACTTTTATTCTAGAATTGCCAAGACAACAGTTTCCTTAAAATTCTTGTTTTGATAAAATATTCCTTTGATCATTATCTGTAGTTGGTCTGACTAAGTCTAAGATATATCAAGAACATTCTCTTCAAACATGGGGACCTCACTAGGATTTTATCCTCCTACTAGAGTTAGTCCAACAAATGGTTCCACCTTCTAAAAGGTGAACTCTTCTCCTCCCACCATAGCTCTTTTCTTAGTCACTCTCTATAGACTGGTAGTTGTTGGGTCAAATTTGACACTAACTAAATATTATATTATATCTAGAGTTGAGATCTCTATCCATGTTCCACTTGACTCCCTAAGGGTAGCCATCTTATTCTCTTCTTCTTTTTGTAAAGCTATAATCCATAGCTTAAGATCATCATGCACAATGATGTTGACATATTTTTTAATGGCCTAAGGATGGTGCATGATAAGAATCTTCTACAACTTTCCATATATAAACCATTCAGGAGTGGTTGGACCATGGATTGGGTTTTCATCACTTGAAAGGTTGACCTCACTCAAAGAATGAGTGAAGGTAAAATTAGGCTTCTTTCCTCCTACTAGAACCAAAACTAGCTCAATTTTTTTATTTATTTGGGTAGCAATAGGGACTAAGTACAAGGCTACTTCCTTCCCATTCTCTTTCTTTATCTTTCTATCTTGAGATTCTTCTTCATATAATTCATAGGAACTAGCTAGTATATTTAGGGCATATTCCAATGTTTCTTCAGGATCTAATGCTATAATGTCAATTAATTCAAATTGTGATATCGATTCCTTAGGATGCATTGAGGATGATGTTACCTCATCAGGTCTCTTCTCTTCTAGTCTCTACTCAATCAATCCCCTAGGTTTTTATTTTTTCTATTTGTGGTTGTGTTGGAGGGGGTCTAGAATATGGGCCTCCTAGAAAAAGGTATTACTTGGGTCCCATATGCCATATATCATCACTTAGCTTCAACATTGTTTTTAATTATGGGGTTGACCCTCATCATTAGGGTCCTTGTGATGGACTCAACTAATGATGTATAGACACAATCATAAATGAATTAAATATGGTCCTTGTATTTGAAAATATGTAACTTTGATTAGTAGTGGTAAACTATTTATGTTCCCTCATGTGACCATTCCCTAAGGTTGGGAATATTTATGGTGGAAAATAAGGCATCCAATAAGTATGGCATCATATAAAATTGACCCTTAGTCTTCCTCTTCATTGCAGTGAATTGTCTACTTAAACAAGTAATAATAATCTCACCTAGAGGAGGGGTGAGTTGTTTCTCAACCATAAAATAGACAAATGGGAACCAAAATTTGTCTACATAGGTGGTGGAGGGGTTACCACATAATATATTTATCAATTTCATGATCATCCAGATCCCAAGTCTGAATTGGTTGATTGGGATGCTTTCATTAGGGTTAGAAAACACTTGATTCCCAAAATATAGCCATGGGGTAAGGATGGTATTAAGGTCATTCTTCTTGGACCATTCATTGATGGTGGGTATGTCTATTTTGGGTTTGGGTAACTTATAGTAATTTTCAAAGGCAATAGAAGAAATATAAGAAATTTTCCTAAAGCTAAGTTCATGAACTATCGTGCCATGATCAATTTTACAATCCTTGAAAATAGGGGAGAGAACATTGATGCAATGAAATATCTTTGGTTTTATGGAAATGAAATTAAGACTCATAATTTGGATGGCCACTATATCATAATATATCCTTCTAACAAATGTGTTATTTTCATCCTCTCTAGAAATGACTGGTTGCTCTTAAATTATCTAGTATAGTTTAGACTAGTTATTATCCCCTGTGTTCAAATCCATAATGTCAAATTGTGTGTCTTTGAATATTCTCCCCTTTTCATCTAAAGTTAAATATATCTCCACATATTTTTTGTGTTGTTTTTAGGCTGCCATGACTATGATTTTATTCAAATTTCTCACTAGTGGTCTATAGTTTGACTCTAAATTAAATTGCTCTTGATCATATTATAACTTGACTCTCTCAAGCTTGATTATGATTAATTTAGGGTCAAATTAGGTATTTTATATATGTTAGGGATTTTTTTTCAACTTTAATGGCGGTATTTATTTACACTTAAGTAAGATTCATGCCTTATATTTCCATTTGGATCATGCATTTCTACCTTTGCTTTTTTGGACGTATGAGATATTTAGAATTGTCATTTTCTGCTTGTGTGGTGCCACCATGGCATCTTCATGTGACTTTTCATGGAGATTTATTATTAAGTTTCAAAAGGTGATCATTGCATTTTAAAATATTTCTTCCATATTACACCACTAGATCATTCTACATAGATCAATGCAATCTATTGATCTCAATATTGAGAGTTAAATGCCATTGGCCATTATTCATATTGGGCTTTGAGGTCATGCCACTTGGTAATCCCATGGGACTCATTAGTTCCATGAAAAAGTCTAAAATGATCTCACAATATTGGATCATGTAGGTAAAAATCAACATGGATAGTTGATCTTTAAAATGTGCTCAATCTTTAATGTGTACTAGGATCAAAAGTTGTGCCACCTATAAGCCCCACAAGCCTTCTAAGCTCTGCACCTTATTATTCCTACCATTTAACACACTTTTTCCTTATGGTAGTCTCACATTAACTCATAGGTCTATTGAATATTATTGACTTGATATGATCTATTGATATGGATTTGTATGCTTGAATGTGTATCATATATCTTTGCAAGGATGTTTGATGTTTAAATTGTGGTCTATGGCTTAAATTTTCAACTTCAATCTTGCTACATTAGATTAACTTCATCTAATCAAACGTGAGTTGTTGATCATGATTTGGGTAATTGAACATTATTAGTTCCTATATAAAAAGGAGATTGAGTAAGCCTAGGAATATATAATTTAGACCAAAGTCTTAGACTAATGTTTTAATTTTTATGAATAAATATGACTAAATTTTAGTCTAAAGTCTTTAAGTTAAGTTATAAATATGATAAAAAGGACCCTGTGTTAGGTAAGCATAAAGCCTAAGCTTGAAACATGACAAAAGTACTCTTTGAATAATAAATTAATAACATAAGGTTTTATCCTAAGGTTTTATTATATTAAAAAATAAAATTAAAACCTTAGGGTAAAGTCTTATGATAAGTCTATGTCATAATAATAAAAGGGACCCTTTTAGTTTCCCATTATGATCTCACACCATTAGATCTTCACACTTTGATCAAACATGTGCCATCAATCATGATCCATATATTTCGGTGAGATTGGTTCCATGGATTAAAGTCTTTAACTTATTGGGCTCATCTCACACCATCTAATTAACTTTGTTTAATTAAACGTGGGTCATGGATCCTATGAATGAACACAATGTTTAAGTTAGAACTAGGAGACATGAAATATCAGATAAATTCTTAAGACTAAGGTCTTGTTTATGTTAATAAACATGAATAAGACATTAGGACTAATATTTTATCTTAAGTTTATATCAAAATAGGCTATGTGTTACTTTAGACCAAGCTATGAACATTATAAAAGGATCCTACAAACAATAAAGTTAGACCATGCTTAAAATAAAAGGGAATAAGGGGCTCATGACATAAAAAGACCAAACATATAATTTTTAGACTAAGGTTAGATTTTGTTTAAAAACACAACCAAGCCTTAGTATAAAAAATATACTAAGTCCATATCAGTTTTAAAGTGATCCCACATAATTTGTTCCCACCAATTTTGAATTTGATTCAAATGGCTTAAGCTAAGGTTTATTGAATGAGGGTTTTAATAAGATTTAGACATAAATTTAATTTGACATTATATAGGCCAAAGGATAGTAAAATACGAAGTTAAGATTAAACTATAAAATCTAGGCATAGTTAATTCAAGGAGGGTTTCATTAAACCTAAAAATTGAAACGTGAAGAGAAAATGTTAGCAAACTTAGACAGGGTCAAACCAAAGATATGAACAAAGTATTACAACCAAGTCAAGGTGTGGATGATATCAAAATACAAATAATGTGCATATACATTAATGACACTTTGATTAAGTGAATTTTTAATTTTAAGTTACAAATATGCACAATTTATCACAAGGGTCCCCATTTTTAGAAATGAGGGTATGTTGACCTCAATATTTGTACCCTTTAGTTTTAAGACCTTCATGATACTAAAAGGATCACACAATATATCTTATTCCTATTAATTATCTATTAGTTAGACCATATTTTATTCTAATGAGAAAGCCTTTTTTACTTCTCAAACTTGTATTAACCTACTTATTATCATCCTTTGCAAGTTTTGGAGATATACCTACTTTCTATCTTCTGGGAAACTTGCATCCCAGCTAGATGCCTATGTTGATATTAGTTTCATGTGATAAACTAAGTGTATAGTATCCTAAAGTTATCAAATTTTCAAATGAAATGTAGCTTAAAGGTCACCCTAAGTGATTTATTGTGAGATATTTCCAAAAGGGATTGGTATATATTAAATATCAACCCTAATTCATTCCTCACTTAACATATGCCTAAAAAATCACAAGGTAGCTAGCCAAAAACACTAAATAAAGCATTTAAGTGAGTAAATCTTCCATATTATTTTCTATTTAAATTATAGTTATAGGGACAACACATATATAGGTCTGAGGTATTGATAGAGCACTCCACAAGCCATATTCTCAACTTATAAGCTAGTTCACTCTATGTACTTACTTATCACATGTTGCATCTTGATACAAACACATGCCAAAATGTAGGGGATAATTACATAATTATAAGGCCCTCTTCATAGTAATGGATATGTAAGTAACACCCATTGATAGAGGGGTCCTTATGATAGCTTCACACCACATGCCCACTAAACCGTTTTCCCCATAGTCACTCCAAGAGTGGAAAGGCTAGGGTTTGAGCATTTAACAAAGATAAATATTATGTGTATGAGATATGAACACACCATATAAAAGTCAAAGAAAAACATAGAAAGTTTCAATTGGTCACACGTAGATCTAGTAAATATTTCATACTAGACACCTATGTACAACTTAGATAGTAGCATTAATGAAACCATCCAGATCTAGTGCATGCATCCAAGTCCATATAATGTTATTTTATATAATATAAATATTGATATATAATCTAGATCAAATCCAATTCTATCATATTTAATATTTTATCGACATGCACATAGTAAACTAGATAATTAACCTTGTTTCTAATTTATTGTAATATCAATCAATAGTTGTAATTTTCATTTTTAACATATCCTAATATTTAAATTTAAAATATTATTTATACAAGTTTTTAACTTAATTAGCCTACTATAGATATATTTATACCCTTACGCTTATTCATTTATATATTCTTAACCCTATACTATATTAACCTATTGAGAACCCATTTCCTACCATTCTCTTTGAATTATTAGTGTATTAGTAATTATGGACACATATGCTTTGTAAGTAATCCCTTTAGCATATTTGAATTATCCCACATACATGGTAAGTATTAGTTGTTAGAGTAGATTTATTATTTAAGTTTTGAGGCCCAATGAAGGCATACACAAATATTATTGTATTGTTCTTGATCAAATTAGGTTGCCCCTTTGAAGTGGCTTATGATCTAAAGGTTATTTTCAGTTATTTTTCAAGGTTAATTTTATTATTCATTTGTTTTTTGTATTTCATAAATCTATGTAGAAGGTTACTCATACCTAGTATAATATCACTTCATCTATGGGTAGATTTTGAATAATTTTTTTTTCAGTAGTAGCTTTTCAGGAGCTACACCATTTATGAAAATATTTTTTTCTTCCTCTATTTTCTACATCTTCATTTTAGTTTAGATAAGGGTAAATAACCCTCCAAATATTTATGGGGATTACTTAGACATAATACCTAAAAATAATTATTATTAGTACCATAGGAACCTAAAAGTAGTTATCCCATTGAGAAGACTTGCCAACAAAAATGGCAATGACCTCATCTTGATTGACTAGTTTCCACCTGTTAGGTAAACCATGAGTTTTTTCTTAGGGGAAAATTCATGACCAAATTTTTTTAGAGAGAATTATTCATTTAGATAGTATTGGTGGTAAGAGAGACTCCTTAAAACCCTTAGGCAACTGAATAGACTTAGGGCCTATATCTAACATAACAATTTCAAAAGACCATCAACAAAGTCATTATAATTGAGAATAGTTGGTAACCACACATTTGCCAATAAAATTTTAGTAAGAGAAACCAATCACAAATTAGTTTTAGAAAAAATAATTTTTTCCATATTTCTCCATATATAGTTATAGTGACTCTCAAAATTTCTTGAAACACCTAAAATTCCATTATACACATTTTTTTCTTGGAGGATCCATATCCAAGTTCCACTTATACTAGCCAAAAATATCAATTTTTTATTTTTTAAAATTTTGCAATAACTTTAGTTTTTTCATATTTCTTTGAAACATTCTCAAAGTGTTCCTAAATTTCCCTTTCTTCATCAATCATAACAAGAGGTGCCAAAATATTAGTAAAAGTACATTTACCCCTTCTAATTGAGTCCAAATTAAAAAAAAATCCTTACTAAGCATGTCTTAAAATGCGTTTTTATATCCATTTCCAAACATAACACTAGTTATGGTAGCCACCTATATAGGCACAAAGATCATGGAAGAATAAATTGTAACACTGAAATCCCAAGTCACTGAGTTAACCTATATGATGCATGGATGTAATCATTAGAATAGACTTTTACTCAATAAATTGTAGGAGACTTATTTAAAGAATGGTTTTTCTTCTCCCCACACATCATGTGGGAATAATATAGACTTTCCATATTTCAATGGTACATATCCTATTATATAGATATATTGAGCTAAGCAATTATTCAACCTTCACAATACCTATTCTATCAACAAATTCTCAATTACTTCCTTCCACTTAGAACAAGAAGCATTTCAATGGTATTATTCATATCTCAAGTTGAATGATGAATCCGATTGGAAAACCTTTTCATCCTTAATTATGGGTAGGTTTTTAACCCTTGAATTCAAATACTTTATAGGACCTCTCACTAAACTCTACCAGACAAGTACAGTTCATGATTATCAAATTTAATTTGAGAAACTAGCTAATCACATTGAAGGGTTATCAAATGACTGCTTCAATAGTTATTTTATTAGTGGCCCTAAAGATCCAATATATTTGGAGGTGAAAATGTTTCATACAAAAAATATTATGGATGACTTGGGTCTTGATAAGTTATCAAAAGATAAACTCTCAGTATAACATCGACATCTCACTTTCCCACCTGTAAACAACACAATGACCCAATGGCCAACCGCAACCGCACCAGTCAAGTGTATTACTAAGGTAGAGATATGGGATCATATGGAGAAAGTATTATGTTATAATTGCGATGAAAAATTACTTAAGGGTCATAAGTGCATCAAATAAAAACTCTAATTTCTATGTGTAATCACCATTAGAGCAAGATAATGAGCCTGATATCTAGGAATTCCATAATTCTCAAGTAGAATAAATCCCCTCTAAGGATTCAATAGATCAAGAGACTAAACCCAAGATTTATCTACATGAACTATTAGGTGTTACCACCCCTTAAACCATTAAGTCAAAATGTTTATTTAAAAATATCCTTCTCATAGTCATCATTGACTCTAATACCACTCACAATTTCATAAATCCCCACATTACTAAGTAGGCAAAGTTATTTATACACCCTTGTTCTAGATTTAAAGTTGTGATTGCTTATGAGGGAACATTACCATGTAAAGGAAAGTGTTAGAATGTGTGTATTGTAATAGGTGATTATACTCTTCACTCAGATATGTTTTCCCTACACTTAGGGGGATGTGATGTGGTATTAGGGGTACAATGGCTCCACACATTAAGACCTATTCTATGGGACTTCTATAAAGTTTGGATATAGTTCATAGATAGTGGCTAGAAACACACCTTAAAAGTGTTATTACCTAGGTTTTCTAACATCATCAGTTCCTACTACATGGAAAATATTTTTAAGAAAGGATCATATGGGGTAATTTCCTAACTACACTCCATCCAACTCTAACTCTCCACTATTAATAACTAAATTTATAATTTACAAGCCATCCTCGATAAGTATGTAACCACTTTTATAGAACCAATGGGTTTGACCCATTTATGCCTTGAATATCACCACATCCTACTCCTTCCAAGAAGTAACACACTCAAAATTTGGCCATACCACTATCCAAATATACAAAAGACTAAGATTAAACATCTAATAAAATAACTCCTCAAGTCTAGAGTTATTCACCCTAGCACCAACCCATACTCATCCCCAATTCTTCTTGTCTTAAAAAAGGATGGGTTATGGTGCCCCTAGATTGATTTGTGTTCCCTTAACCACCTCTCTATCAAATATAAATTCCCAATTCCAATCATCTATGAGTTTCTTGATGAGATCCATGGGGAATTATTTTTCTCTAAATTAGATCTTCATTCATGCTATCATCAGATCCACATGCATGTTGATGACATTCCAAATACATACTTATACACTAATTATGGTCACTATGAATTCTTGGTCATGCCATTTGGACTTAAAAATGCACCTTCAAAATTTTAGGTCTTAATGAATAAAATATTTTAGCCTTTCCTCTATCATTTTTCTTTGGTTTTCTTTTATGATATTTTGATCTACAACTATACATGGGCTAAGAATATCTAGCATCTTAATAAGGCATTAAAACTTTTAGTATACAATAAATTATATGCCATGTATAAAAAGTGTTTCTTTGTTCAAAGAGGAAGTTGAACATCTAGGGCACATTATTTTAGCTGATGGGGTCCACATGGATCTAGAAAAAATTAGTGTCATGCAACATTCTCCTTGACCAATAACCCTCAATGGACTTCATGGATTCCTATTCACTATAGGATACTACCACAAGTCTGTCAAGGATTATGGAAATATCATAGATCCCTTGAATTCCTTTATTTAATAAGTATGCATTCATATGGAATGATATAGCTAATAAGGCATATGTGCCACTCCAACATGATATATGTAGCACACCAATTTTGGCCATGCTAGAATTCACCAGAACTTTCACCATTTAAATTTATGCCTATGGAAATGATCTGGGTGATGTTATTCTCTATGAGGGTTGTCCCATTATTTTCACTAGCAAATCCCTTTCTAGATGAAATTTAGATTTGTATACATATGAAAAGGAAATGATGGCTATTTTTGCATGCTAATACAAAAATGGTGGCTATAATTAATTGGGAATAATTTTTACATCAAAATCAATCACTACATTTTGAAATACTTCCTATAACAATGGGTCTCATCACTATAAATGGGTCAAAAAACTCATGGGCTATGATTATGAGATCACTTACAATAAGGGTAAATACAATGTTATAGTGTATTCTCTCTCACAAACATTCAAGGACCAAAATTCACTTTCTATCATCTACATTCCCATTTTGAACTTGTTGGAATATGCACACCAAGGTTATACACATGATACCTCCTTACACCACCTCATTCAATAATTGACCACTAACCCACATTATACATAAGATGGTGATTTTTTGTGTTACAAGGGCCACTTAGTGATTTACAATAGAACAAACCTTCATCAATCCATATTATATTAAATACATGCTTCTCCATCAGTAGGGAACTCAAGATTTCTCAAAACATATGAGCAGGCACATTGAAATTTATTTTAGAAGGGGATGAAAGGGGAAATTAGACATATAGTAGTCGAATGTGATACTTGTCAATGCAACAAAGGTGAAATAAAAATGATTCTTATTTTTATCAAGCCCTTGCCCATTACTACTAGGATATGGAATGATATTTATATTTATTTCATTGAGGGGATCCCTAAATATGGAGTAAAAATAGTGATCCTAGTTATGGTATACTACCTCTCCAAATATAGTCATTTTTGTGCCCTCAGCCATCCTTATACAACCTCCATGGTCACATAAGTTTTCATGTATCATATCTTCCATATTCATGGAATCAATTTTTAAATCATATATGATCAAGATATAAATTTCACCAGCCATTTTTGGATGGAGGGATCCCAATGCATAGGCATGAAACTAAAGATGAGATTCAGGTATCACCCCTAAATAGATGGGCAGATAAAAATTATCAATAAATGATTGTAAATATTCTTTCCTTAATTTGTGTTAGAATAATATCAATAATGTGAAAAGTGTCCCCTCTTATAGAATGGTAATACAATACTTCCTACCACACTTATACTAAAATGACCATATAAATTAGTTAATGGTCAAGCACCCCTAGAACTTATCCTATATACCCCTGATAGTTTCCCACTTTATGTGGTTGAAACTACTCTCTAACATCAATATTATATTCTCATCACCCTTTATGGAAATCTCCATTTGACGTAGAACCAAATTAAGTAGTAGGATGATCAACACTACCTCGAGTGTAACTTTCAACCCAAAGATACATTTTTTCTTCATCTAAATCTATACAAGTAATCATCCTTGAAACTAAAAGTTTGCCATCAGCTTTCCTAAAAGTTTTATGGGCCATATAATGTTTTCCCATAGATTAGGCCTATTGATTATAAGTTGGATCTTCCACCTACCTCCCAATTTCACCTAGTATTTCATGTCTTCTATTTGAAGAAAGTTATTGGAGCCACCATTAGAGTGAAAATAATTTTACTAGAAATTGATAATGAATGCTCAATCTTTCTCAAACTAGAAGTAGTCTTGGATAGGTGCACTCACCAATAAATCATGAAGGTCTTAATCTAGTGGCACGATATGAAACTAGAATATACCATATAAAAACCACTATTCCAAATTCAGTGATGATTCCCACATCTAAATATTTGAGGATAAAGCTTTTTATAAAGGGGAGAGGATGTTAAGAACATGTGTCCTCTTTGTATTATTAGTCTATTAGTTGTTATGTATGCATATGCTTTGTAATTCATCCCTTTAGCATATGTGAATTATCCCAGATACATAGAAAGTAGTAGTTGATAGAATAGATTTATTATTTAGGTGTTGATTCCCAATAAAAGAATCCACTAATATTATTATATTGAGTTTTCTCAATGGAAGTTACCCCCTTGAAGTGACCTAAAATCTAAAGGTTATTTTAAAAAGTTCATTTTATTTTTCATTTATTTTTTTCAGTTCCTAAATGTATGCAGAAGGTTATTAACATAAGCCATCTCAATTTAGGGTTAAACATTTGGTGAACCTGACCTATGATATATATTATCACATAAGTGTAAGTGCTCCATAATCTATGTTCTTCACCTTTTTTTTCTTAATTTTTGTTTACTTTATTTCATTCATTATGGATGATATAGATTATTTTGATGACTATTATTATGAAAATATACAAATCTCTATCAAGGAAGGAGCAATAACTCTTTGTTTATATAAAATAGAGGTAAAAATTGATCAAAATAAACAAGGTATATCTTTTCCTCATGAGGACAAATTGATCCATATACCACATGATGGTAATATACCTTATACTTAAAATATAAATTATGAGGAGGAACAAGCCATGCACCATTTTCACCTATTCAACCATGATCCAAACAATGCAAATGATCCAACCTAAGGTTGAACATGTCGAATATTCCAAAAATACCAAAAAAATAAAAAAATATAAAAATCCAAAACATAATTCAACATTTACATGTTCTATTAGCTCCTTGGTATCTATGTTTTTAGTTTTATGTTGGTGGATAACATATCATATATTTATATATACACATATGTTTCATGAATATTTTGAGTGTGATATAGGCATATCCAAGCACAAGATCTATGAACTTTTAGATGATGGACCTTTCCTCTACTAATTTAATTTGGACATTAGGGCATACACTTATTTTATCATGATACATCTATGTTATATAAGTATATGATAATTTTCCATTATCATGTTTTAGATTATATACTTACACATGCATTTATCTATGCTTATATCTTTCAAAAATATACTTGATATGCTATCTACTTAACATTTATTACTAACACATATATCCAAGGAATAGTATGATGTATTTGTGATGGTTTTTTATGTTCCATACTTTACATTTCTAATCTTAATTGAGTGTATTTTCTTGCATTGTATTACTTGTTTGATAATTTGAATATTCTCTATTGATTTTGGCCCTTGTGCCTATGTTTGCCTATTATGAAATTTGCATATATCATAATTTATTACATGTTAACATTTAAATATTCCATTTCTTGATTTTTAGACATTTTAATAGCTCATGTCCCTTTGATTGTGTGGAATTTGAACATGCCCTTTATTTGAGGTATCCTTGGATAATTTTATTTTTATTTTCTTTTGAGTGCTCTTGTGTGTGTGATTGACTATTTACTGGGATTATATTTCTAATATATAAATGTTTCTATGATTCAAATCATGAATATTAGGACATGATGTGATCACATACTATGTATCTATTTATTATATCTACATATACATGTTAGTCATATATGTTACATGATATATTCATAGATTATATAGTTATCTTATCCTTTTGAAGTAAGATGACTAAAAATTTCTACTTCCTCTCACCTCAAAAGAGGGGGGGGGGACATATCCCTGGGTAAATTTCATAGAGGCATGGATATCACACCTTCATAAATTCAGATTTTAGTGGGGGCATGCCAAAATATTATGGCTTCCACACTTACTCAATACTCAATATTTTTTTATCATAGTTGGGGCATGTTATGGAAACATTTTATCCACATTATACTAGTCTTAAATTTCATATTTAAATGGGGGTAATGTCATGAGAACATGTGTTACACACTTTAAAAATTCAAAATTATCCAAAATTATACAATTATATGATCCAAATACATAATTGTGGTAACATTATATACATTGGTACCATTTTTTGTACACAAGTTTTATCTTGATACATATATGAGGTGTATATTCCATGTAAAAGAGCATGTTAAATTATATAATAAAATCAAATTTTAGATTTGAAATACTTTTATGGAGTTTAGCCTACATTAGATGGACTTTTATGGACTATTATTGATCCAATTTATTGTAGTAGTGGTTTCACTTTTGACAAGGTTGATGTGATTACATCACTCAACATTACAAATTTTATAGGATGGAATGATCAAATTGTCCACTTGTACCAAATTTATAATGTGAGTTGACTTGTATAAATAACACTCATTAGGTTATATGTATGACTGGGTTTCATGGTTGAGCTAATCTCAACTTCCATGTGGAAACTCACCTTTTTCTCTAAGGTTAGAGGTAAGTTTCCCTCCAATCTTTGTATATATTTGAACTTGTAGGTTTTACTATTGTCTTAATCTTAGCTTAGAATATTAAAAATAAATCATCTCTTAAAATAAAATTTTCAAAATTAAAAATGGTTTCATCAATATACAAGTGTAATCATAACCTTCCTTTTTTTCATTTCAACCATTTCAAATTATTTTAATTCTAGATTATATGCATTGATTAGATATTGTAACATGCTTTTGGTTATAGTTAAGTCACCAACAAAGAAATAAAGTGGGACTAATTAAAACAAAAGGTGTGTTGTACACACCCGAAAATGTATTAATTTCCCTTTAAACTAAAAATTTAATTACTAGATTAAAGGGAGAAATGTAGACACACCTTAGCCTATCGAGTTCCTTTTTCCAATTTGCACAGGCCTAAGTTGGTTTTGAGTACAAAAATGGATTTATTTGTGATTAACTTAAATCCAAATGGATTTTTAAAAAAATAAAAATTCATTCTATAAACATGATTAAGTATGTTAGAATTTTCATCTCAAGGTGGAAGTAAAATTGGACCCCCAATTGAGCACTAGGCTTAACCATGCCTCATAGACCTGACTATAACCTTTGCCATCTAGACCATATTTTTTGATTTCACCATTTTTCTAGGTATTTATAATATTTTTTAGATGTTTTAAAACCTTTCAAACTTTATTATAAATATTAAAACAACCTTTAGCTATCCTTTTATCACCCTTCTCCAAATCTTCCAGTTTGTGCACCTAGGGAAGTTCCCTTTGTCTAAGATAAAATAGAGGGAACATCCCCTATTTGTATAAAAATAATTAGTATAAGAGATTATATAACTCATATATACCTTTTTTACCAATTTTTGGCTCTTTTTCATATCATTTGACCCTCCATATACACCAAAACATAAGACAGACTTGGAGAAGGGTACTGTCTATAGGGGTTTTGACTATGAACTATGCATTGTAACCTTATATATATATATATATATATATATATATATATATATATATATATATATAGATATATATATATATATATTATTGTTTTATACTATAAAAATACTATGTATTATTTAATTAATTTTATGGAGTTATTACAATATCTACTCAACACTCTTACCCTTCATACTCTTCCATATGATCCTTAGACTCATGATTGTTCTAGACTATATACACAATTTCTAACTATGTTAACCTATTTTTAGGTGTACCTTTAGATGAAATTATATGGATTAGATTTTTAAAACCTTAAATGAGTATATATAAATCCCTAAAATATAATTTTATAATTTTTTAGACCTATTCTTCTATATTTGGGTAAATTTTATGTCCAGAGACTTAACTTCTTTGCTCTCTACCCCTCAAAGTTAACTACAATTGATTGTGTGGGGTCTTGTAGGAGTCTAATTGCTTAGTTAGGATTGAGAAAATGTATATTACCTTTAATAAATAATCCATGGTTATTTATTATCTTTTTTGGACCATTTTTCACCCTGTATAGGCCCAAACATCACTTAGACACCATATTTTGCTCATTATCTGCTTACTCAGTTGTAGGTGAGTATTTTGAATGCTAGGACACCTATAGGTGGTCATGGGGGATGGAGTATAGAATTAAAACATTATATACATGAGCCTTGGATAAATAACACCATTAAATAATATAGGCATGCTTTGGTTATTCCATCTCAAACCTCTATCTTGGGTTGTGTGTTGCCTTATTTGAAATTGTAGGTGTGTATCTCCGTGAAGGAGTACCTATAGGTGATTTTTGAGAAAACAAACCTGTATATAAACTTATTTGAATAAATTATAAACTAAAAATTCTATTTTAAACTCTATATAACCATCAAACATGAAGATATTGTCTAGTACCAACTTTGAAAATAACTTATAAACTAAAAATGATATTGAAGGAATTCCATGTTTTTGTAGGCAACTTTGAGCCATCAAAACTCCAATATCCATTAGTGTTATACCTTAAATATTGATATAAGATAAAATATTATCATATTAGGATGTATAAAGGACATTGGGAACCTTATAACAAGATATCAACAAAACCTTTAGGAGCTCTGTTTTGCAGTTTTAGGGATTATGTCTGACAATTTGTAGTCATCATCATTTGAAGGTAATCCCTACCTCATTTTACAATCTATAATTCCAAATAGGTCTACCATTATTACTTTAACATGTTAGGACTACAAAAAAAAATTCACTATGATCCCATTTTTACGTATATGTACCTTTTCATCTCTATGATCCCACCTATAGGTGGTTATTGTCATATATAGTAAGAAAATGCAACATTATAGGTAGTGAGTGTTGAGGATGGGTAGTAGATATGGGTAATACCTTCCATTTATCTTAATATCTTATAAAATTTCCAATCACAATTAATTTATCATGAATGAAATGAAACAAGGTTTAAAACTCCATCATAGTATTTTTCTCTCTTATAGGTTCGAATAGAGCTATAGGCAGGCATGAGACTATGTTAAATGATAAAAACATTACCTAATGTTATCCATACATTATTTTATGAGATTAAATTGATCAACCATGTGATAAATACATGTATACTACCATGGAACTCTCTTTCAATCTCTTATGAATGTGTTCAAGCTTTAACATAGCCCATCAGATGATTGTATATGACAGTCATAGAGTAGACTAATTACCTAACATTTTATGACTACATCCTCATGAGACATCGATAAGATAATGAGATTTAAAGGTGTGATAACTTATAGGTAATTTAAAAAATACAAACAAACCTATCATCACCTTCAAAATTCATTCTTAGAGAATGGAGATCTAAAAATGGTGAAAATAGGCCTATCACATAGAAAAGTGTCTTCTCTTGTAACCTTAGATAATTGTCTCATCCAAACACCTTGAAAAATTAAAAAAATAATGGGTAAAATGATGGGATATATTAAACATCATATATAAACCATATTAGCAATTGGATTGTATGTAACTACTCAAACTAAGTAAAAAACTATAAGGTACATAGTTTAGCAACCAGAAAATACAGTCAAATTCATGAGGATGGTTCATAGAGAAAAGGCCAACATTAATTTAAATATTTTTATGTAAATTAATATATTTAATTTTAATTTCCCCTCCCAAATGTGTTTGACCTATAAGTTCTCTATCTTTCCATACCAAGTACAAACCTGAAGACTAGTATTGTGTCTAAAAAGGTGAAAAAAGAGCATAATGGTTTTAACTTAAAAATGGAACTTCCAGAGCATGTAAAGATGTAAATGAAATTTAAAAATATGAATATATGTTACATGAACTTATCCTAAATGTCACACTTCCCCATGGGTTGTATAAGTGTCAAACTCTTCTCTTTTCCCAAGAAAACTACTCTTTCTTCTAAAGCACCTACCACTTTCAGTTACTAACAATTGATTAATAATTATGAGGACACATGGTGTGTGACATAAATTTTTTGAACCTTTACATTTTAATAATAGGTTTTACAAGTCATTAAATGTCCCTTTTTGACCTTAAAATGACTCAAAATGATAAGGAATAAAATGACTAATGACCAAACCTAATATGATATGAAATCACACTAAATAACCTATAATACACCTTAATGACCATATATTAAAAATTTTAATCTATGAATTTGACTCAAGAGATGATGGTTAGTATGGTGTTAGTTCCAAAATGAAAACAAAATGAAAGAAACACACTAACTATCATAACATCTCTAGGCCTAGACACGAGGGAGAGCTTAGTTAACAAACATGAATAAAAAAACACAATTAAAATGTAAAATAAACCTTATTTTACCTTTCTTGGATGCTCTAAAATTCTTTTTGTAGTGACTTGCTCAGTTTGTGCTCATGAAGTCCTCATTAGTGGAAGCTTGACTACTTCCATCTTTCCTTGGCACCTTTGGCTTATGCTTGGCTTGGTTTAGAATCAATTTGGAATGGTAATACTAATTGAAATGTATTATTGAAGATATTTATGCATTATAACTTTGCACCAAAATAGATTATATATGATGTTCATGGCCTCTCTATTTATAGATTTTTGAGAATGTCTAAAATAAACCTGAATCATCCATCTCAGGATTGAGATGTGTAGCTAAAGATTAATCTAATTCTTGGAATTAAGTTTATAACTATCCTCATAATGAAATTATAAGAAGGGGAAATTAAGAGGCATGGAGGGAATCATGGAAGGCATTGATGAGGCATAGAGGGCATGAATCTTGATATTTGTGGCATTTATGGCCTAAAGATGTCTTCCCAAGAAATGAGGTCACCTGATGATGCAAAAATTCAATATTCATTTCCAAAAAAAGGTATTCAATAAGATTCCATGGAATTATTAATTAGGCTATAACTAAGATTAATTATATCTTAAGAACGATTAAGCACTTTGTGCATAAATTACTCAAATTGATTGAAATGCCTTGTTATTGATCCAAAATTTGATTGGATTAGAATTGGAAGTCACTATCAGATGCATTGAAACAATTATCCCATTTAGGATGTTACCAAATAAAAATAACAACGGCATGTGTCTTGTGCAAGATATTTTATAGGAAAGAGCAATCCAGAGCACTTAGGTGTAAAATTGTCATTTTGATTCAGAATGATCTGACTAAAATTAGCTAGCCCATAAATTGCATTACCCCATTTAATGATAATCTAGCCAAAATCAGCACTTGAATATGTCAATTTCACATCATTTAGCATATTTTACTATTTTTAGGCCAAATTGTGCATTTTGGTAAGAATTGGTCAAAAGCTTGGTTGGAGGTATCGGTGGCCAAATTTAGGTGTCTATAGTTTGCCCCTATTTGGGAAGATGTTGCAAACCATATGAAAAGTAATGTATTCTCAAAGAATGATAAATGGCCTATATGCCAAAAAGAGGATTATGATTGAAAAAAAAATCTCAAAATGGTTTTGGGAAGCCTATGATGATGCCCCCTTAAGGGATTGGCTATCACATTTGTTGATGGATGGTCCCTCAAAAGGAAATAAGAAGAAAGGTAGAATTAACCTATGGTTGAGATTAATCCAAATGATAAAATGCTTGCATGCATTGATTTAAAAAGGATAATAATTTGACAAAAGGTAGTTATAATAAAGAATAAAATTCAAAATAATGATTTTACCATAGGTGGTTATAATCATTAAGCAGACCTAGATTGGCTAAAGCTAATGGTGCCCTAATTAGGGATATTAGCAAGCATAATTCAAGGATATAACCTGGAATATAGATTAAATATGAGTGGGTAAAAAGTGATGAAAGAGATGAAGAGAAGAATAAGACTGATCATTAAAAATGATTCAATTTTACCTAGCAATGAGGATATGCTCATCTTGATTAGAAATTATACAACTAGAATGGTTAATGGGTTAATTTGATCAATAGTGGGATGGAAGGATTTTACCAAGGTGCCAAGGAGAAAATTTTGTAGCTCCATTGATTGTAGACATTTGTGAAGCTAATTTTTTTATAGCATGTAATGGTAGGCTTAATGATATAACACCATGAATACTTGGCCAAAATATGCATAAGGACTAACTCTCGATCCAATAAACACTAAAAAACAATGAACCAATGATAAAAACCACGATGATAATGTTGACGTATGAATATGGATGGACTCAAGAGTAATGTGCTTGAGGAATCACCCAAAGAACACATATAGACCAAGTCAAGGATATAATGTTGAAAGTAAACAAACAATTAAGTGAACAAACAAACAAACAAATAGAAAAAATAAACAAACAAGCAACTTGAAATAAACAAATAAATAAAAAGCTTGAAAACAAAAGCACAAGAAAGCATCCTAATAATGATAATGCCCCAGTAAGGTGGATTAAAGATAACTAACTAAGCTTAAACAAGACAAATATTTTTGGATTTTTTGAAATGTTATGAATGTTTTTAGATTTTTGAGGTATTTTAACTCGTTAGAGAATGACAAAACAACTGCTCGCAAAATGGTGAGAGTGTTTTGCTTATGTTGCTGAAAAAATGATGAGAGTGTATGGAAAGGGGGACTGAGGTGACCTCAACATGAATTGAGCATGACACACATAGTCCTAAAATTACCTCAAGTCATAGTAATTCCATGCACACAAAAGGTGAGGAAAAAGCAACTAATTCCCAACAAGTTCTCAAATTTGGCAAATGGCTAGTCAAATGAAAGTAATAATGGCAAGGTGATGTGATAATGCATGATAAACAAGTGTTTCCCCTAGTTTACCCATAGGTGGTTATAACTAGGATATAATGGCATAAGTCAATGATATTAATTTTCTAATAAGTGGTTATGATTAGTATCAAGACTGGTGAGACATTGATTTTCCCATAGGTGGTTATAATCAGGCTCTCATAAACAAACTTGATACAAGATGGACAATGAAATATATATTGCTAGATCAACTATCACACTAATTTCACAAACTATCATCGTAAACATGAATCGGATTGATTATTAAAACTTGACTGGAATCCCCCCATAAAAGGTGTAGGAAGAACCAAATGAACCAAGATCAAAATAGGATAGGGTAGGATGAATAAAAATAGGATTTGGTCTAAATAGAAATGGAATGATAGGATGATTTGGTATTATTATAGATAATGATGGTCTAAATAGATTGGATAAAATGGTAAGGGGGTTTCCCCTAAGTGATGGGGTAAATGACAAGAATATGTGATAATGGCAAATAGGCATAGATAACAAAGGCAATGGCATGGAAATATGAAATGATATGGTACATGTTTTTGGCCTAGGTATGGTAAAATGGCATATGATTATATTGTTCCTATTGATGGGGAGATGAACATCCTAATAAATAAATGATAAACTCAAAATACTCAATCATGTTAATTGCTAGCCCATACCTCATATAAATAGTTGATCTATTAAAAATGGCTTATAGATTTGGTTATTGAGAATGCTTTTGTGGTCTTCATTGGTCATTGATTTTGATTCCTTCAAATGTCAAGACAAGGTATCTTTGTAGCCTTTGTAAAGGAAAGTGTGACCATGTATGGTAAACAAGGACAGATAATGGATGGTAGGTTTGATTGTGAAATGGAAGGGTTGATGATAATGAAATGTAGAACATTTGGGAAATAAATGAAGATCAAGACTTTCAGTCATATGTAATGTTGTTAATGCCAGATTTGACATAATTTTGGTCGTGGTAGGGCTGAAGACTTGTTCTCTTGATAGGACCACCAATTTTTTTTCTATTGTTTGATCTTGAGAGTAGCTACCATCTAATTAGGATGTAGATAAGAATCTATTTTGATTTAATCTTTGATTTTGTCTTCATCAAGTAGTGAAGAAATTTTGTGCTTGGATATTAGTGTGTCAAAGATATTTTCACCAATGAATTTATCTTGATTATCCCATAGTGCCTCCAAGAATGTTTTACTAAGAAATGCATACTTTTAACTCTAATTGTCTTCTAGTGCTTTCAAAAAAATTCACTAGAAGATGTTAAGTTTTGACTTTGATTGTCCCCTAGCGCCTTCAAAAAAATTTCACTAAGAGAGTGTTCTTATGCTATATGAATGTGGTCTTAGACTCCTTTCTCTTTTTCAACTACTATTTTTCCATGGATTTAGTTCAATAAAGTGTGATTCTATCAATCCCAATCAACACTTGTGGGAGATGTAATGTTAATAATATGGCTATTTTGGTTGATGGTAATAGCCTGTGGAATGGTAATGGAATGGGGAGAGGCTACACAATCCTTGTAGATGATACTAGGATAAATTGTGTTGATGTTGAATTACTCATCCTAAAAAAATGTAGAAAGATCACAAATGTATTCATATTGATCTGCAAGGCATGCATAACCAATGTTGTAATAACCATGAACATATTCTTCTTATAAATATAATTTTAACTCTAGGGACTCTGAATCTAATGTTGAGACTAATGTTGATTGTGATTCTGAAGCTAAATCTGATGTTGGTTCAAGAATAGAACCTAACTCTAACTCTAATTCTTCATCTAATGGGTACTTTTTTATAATGATGTCTTGTTGAATATTTGGTTTTAGACAAGTAACGGCCTATGATGGTATAATAGGCTCCACAAAAATTGGTTTATCAAAGTGAGACTCCTCTAGGATGGGAAATAGGTTAAGAGACAACTCCTCAGAGACTGGCTTATGAATAGGAGGCTCGTAAACAATGGGCACATGGTCGAGGTAATGAATTTCCCAAAGGTAGTTATAATCATTAAGAAGTGACTTAATAAAGACTGGCACATAAGTGTGAGATTATTTGACAAATAATACAGATTCAATAGGTGATTCATCATAGGTTGACTTATCACAAATGTTTGACTCAATAAAACATCTCAGATTGGTTATTTATTTTGGCCTTGGTTTCCAATGATTTGAAAGATACCAATTTTGAACATAGCTTGGTCTTCAAATAATTGGATCGGTTAAGGTTTGGATGGGATTGGTCTTGGATGAGGAATGAATTATGTTTAGATAATGGTAGGGCATTGGGGATCATGATTTATCACATGAACTAAAGGATAAATTCCTGAGATGGTAACAATAGGGTGGTGTGGAGAATGATTACATGCACAAGCCAAAGGACTAGGTCTTAGAATGATGAAGGGGCATTGTGGAGCTTAATTTCTTACACAAACTAAAGGATGAGGTCTTGTTATGGGATGGTGTGACATTATGGTCTTTGAATAGAAATGGTATGATATGGTGGAGCCTAATTACTTGCACAAGCCAAAGCATCCAAGTCTTCCTCATAAACCATATCATCCTAATCGTGAGTTGGCTCATAAGATGGTTCTTGACTATGTTATATGTATTGAGTATTACAAAGAGGGTATCAATTCATATCCCAAACAACATTATATATAGTTGGGTCTTCAAATCCTTCCTCATGAGCCTCTTCATGCCAATCAAGGTCTTGATTTGGATTTTGTGGATTTTGACCATGTTCCCCATATGGAGTATTGTAGGGAGAATAATAAAAGTCCTTAGAAAATCTTTCTCTATAGGGATTCCTAGTGGGATTTTGTGTGGCCATTGTATCATAAATTGGATTTTACATGAATCCATCATAAGCGTAACTAGATATATCTACATAAATTATGAAAGCTCTAAAAACAAAAAGGCTTAAAGTTTTACAAACTCTAAAAAATGATCCGGAGGATAAATGGTTCAAACTTGGTCCAACTTGGTCGAAAGGTAGATTTGTATCTCCAAAATAGTTTATGCTAAGACTTGTAATAAAATATTCTAACATCAAATTTCATATACACAAAAGGTCAAGCATCTGAAAAAAGTTGGCATGTCAAAGGTCTAGATCAAAGTGTTCTAAACAAGGTCTAAACTAGGAAAGGGAAAATTTGAGTTATTAGGTCTTTTGTCCAAACACGGAGTAAAAAGATAGGCTCAAACAAATAGGAATATTATAGGCCTTTTGGCCAAACAGCATCAAAATATAGACTTGAAATAAAGGTTGATGTGATTTGATTTAATCTAAAAAGTTTGGAAACAACTTTGACATAAACTCAACACACATAATCAAACATAAACATGATCAGTTAGCATAAGGCATCCGATAAAATGCTATTGAAGAAAGAATATGTTCTCCCAAATAAAGGCACAAAAAAAGATGAGGATAGGAATTAAACAAACAAACCATCAATAGTTTTCAAATTTGGGTAATTGATTAACCAAAGTTATGTAACCCAAAAGAGAAAGATCTATGTATAAACGCCATGAATTAAGGTCTAAATAGAAATCAATCAATATTTGAATCCAAACTTGAAAAGGCTAATTAAAAACTCAAATTTGAAGACTAGGATTTGATCAAATGAGCTAGACAATATTGGACAACATGATAGCATAAGACAAATATCCAAATGGTATACATGACATGGTTTGAAACAAATGATGTTTGATACAAGGTAAACTAGTCTTGAAATAAATTGAGCAACCTAACAGTATAAGCATGCTCGAATGATGTGATCTATGTTATTTTTCAAAGACTCAAAGGTTAAATGGCTTGACATGATTTGGACAACACAACACTACCCTCTACAACTCAAATGACACACACACAAACAAGTTTAGCAAAAAAAATCAAGGCATAAGTGTGGTGTAAAATGACCATCATAACACCTCTTTAGACAAAAGAGTGACGTATAGACAAATTGATTTTGACATGGATTTATTAAAAAAAAAAACAATTTTTAGTCTTAAAACATGCCAAGTAAAAATTACCAAAATACACTAAGTATAATTTTCCAAATCCTAGCAAGGGTATGGCATGTGGGGTTGACTAAACTATAAAGTTTTGAATGTCTCTAGGATAATCAATTGAAAAATGACTTTCATGCCAAAAAATACAAAATTAAAAAAAAAAAATTGGGTGACCATGGCATTGGCTAGTTTTAAAAAGGTCTAGTCCTTTTTACAACCACTACATCCTACTATTCGCTTAGTGTAGTGCGATGTCCAAATGTAGATACATCCCATATGCAACTCATAAGAAGTAAGTGAAGTCAATGCTGGGAGATGAAACCCCAAGTCAAAGCTTCCTTAAATAAATCATGGGAGGTAATGGAATTCCCCTCATAAGCCAAGTTTTCATGAAAACAAAAGACTAAGAGAAAGAAATTAGGATCACTTTCAAGGTCACCCAAACTTTGATGAGTTTTTGGGGAGTGCTTTAGATGACTTTCTTTCTAAGCCTTGGACCAGGCTATTTACAATAGGAATGGAACTTTTGATTCTAAGGGTTATATAAAAGGGATAAATGGAATAACATACATGTAACACCCCTCTTTTTTTCAAATAAAAATCTAATTTAAATAACTAAGTGAATACAAAAATCTTGGAAAGGTGAGTTCATTTTTAAGCCCATATTCAAAAAGTGAAGCGGTGTTCATTTGACCCCTTGGTCTTAGTTGTAACTTTAAAATCTAATGATAAAAAAACTTATTTAATCACCTTAAATATTAATTTAAGCACCAAAATAATGATCCTAATTCATTTTAAAACATGCAAAATATGTTCTAAAATATGATTTATCAACCTTAAAATCTGCTAGTTACCTGTCTACCCTTAAGGCATCACCCCAAAAGCAAATATATTAGATTAGAGATTTTTTAAATAGATTTTCAAAAAAATTTAAAAAATATATGAATCTTGAAGCTAAAATAATGTTAAATTCTAAAAATTTAGGAGAAAACATGTGGTTTAAAAAAAAATCATCCAAAATGGAGTCCACATGACCCCAAACCAAGCATTTTAAAATAGCTCTCAAGTTTGTGTTTTTAAGAAAACACATTGAATAACATCAGTTATATAACCAATATCAGTGACACTTACTAATTGATGATGGTTATCTGACTAACATTGGTTATACCAATGTGACCAATGATAGCTACCAATCAATCTTGGTTTTACTAACCGATGTCAGTTACTGTGTAAACTCGTGGCAAAGAAAAAATGGCAAAACAAAGTTAGAAAATCAATTTGTAAGATTTTTAATGATCCAAATAAATATTTTAAAGCTATAAAATGATATTCTTCATGTGTGGGATGTGTCTAGTCCCACTGGGTGTGCCATATGTGAATCTAGGAATTTGACTCAAGAAAGGATGATTAGTATGGTATTAGTTCCAAAATGAAAACAAAATAAAAGAAACACACTAACTAGTATAACATCTCTAGGCCTAGACACTAGGGAGAGCTTAGTTAACAAACATGAATAAAACACACAACTAAAATGTAAAATAAACCCTTTCTACCTTCCTTAGATGCTCCAAAATGCTTGTTGTAGTGGTTTACTCAGTTTGTGCTCATGAAGTCCTCATAAATGGAAGCTTGGCTACCTTCATCTCTCCTTGGCACCTTTGGTTTATGGCTTGGCTTGGATTGAAATAATTTTTTTATGGTAACACTAATTTCAATGGCTTCTTTAATATATTTATTCATTATAACTTTTCACCAAAATAGCTTAGAAATGATGTTCATGGCCTCTCTATTTATAGATTTTTTAGAATGTCTAGAATCAACCTAAACCATCCATCTCAAGATTGAGATGCATGGCTAAGGATTAATCTAATTTTTTTAATTAAGTTTATAACTATCCTCATCATGACATTGGAAGAAGGGGAAATTAAGAGGCATGGAGGGCGTCATGGAAGGCATTGATGAGTCATGAAGGGCATGAATCTTGATATTTGTGATATTTATGGCCTAGGGATGTCTTCCCAAGAAATGAGGTCACCTAATGATAAAAATATTAAAAATTCAATTCCAAAACAAAGTATTAAATAATTTTCCATGTAATTATTAATTAGGCTTTAACTTGTATTAATTAGATCTTAAGCATGATTAAGCACTTTGTGTACAAATTACGAAAATTGATTAGAATGCCTTATTATTGGTCCAAATTTTGATTGGATTAGAGTTGGAAGTCACTATCAAATGTATTGAAACCATTATTTAATCTATGATGTTACCAATATCAAATAATAAAGTCACATTTATTATGTAAGAGATTTGATAGGAAAGAGCAATCTAAAGCACCTAGGTACAAAATTATCATTTTGACTCAAAATGATCTTATCAAAGTTAGTTGGCCCATAAATTTCATTGCCCTATTTAATGATAATATATCTAAAATAGGCACTTTAATATGTTAGTTTCACATCATTTTGGTAAGAATTGTCAAAAGACTAGTTGGACATTATCTATGGCCAGATTTAAGTGTCTATAAGACCCCTAAACACCTAAAAATCAATTTTTTACCTATATGGGTCCTGATTTGGTTGTGTAGGGTAAAATTTGGTCAAAAATAAGAATTTAAAACCATAAATAGGTTAATCCAAACTCTTATTGTATATTCATTTGTTAGGTCAACAATAAGCATGTACAACCATAAGGAGGTTGTTCAAAACTTTTATTGTATATTCATTTGATTAACTTATGTTTTAATTAGTTATGATTGGGCCATAACAAATACACACCTATAATTATGTGAAATGTTTATTTTTATTCTATTATGTGAAATAAAATCATGTACAACCATCTATTGGTTGTCTTAAATATACATTGTGTCTTTACTCTTTGACATTTTTTGATATTATGCTAAAACTTATTATGCAGTATGGTTGTAGCAAGTCCCTTATGGCTATTAATTATTTACATAATTCCCTTTGTATCCTTCCATGCTATTTTGTTATTCAATCACACTTTATAATCCTAATTCTCTTCTTATATCATTTGCTTAAGTGATTTTAAGTACTACACTTGTTACTATCATCAAGGTTGAAATGAATAATAAGTCATATTAGATCTTAATGTGTTCTCTTGATTATAAAAAATTGAAACACCATAATTAAATTAATAATGTGGATTACATTATATGATGGAAACCTAACACCATTACATATCATTGTGCAACCAAAGGAAAATTGATTATGATATATACATAATTCTTGATGGCCTCATTATTAATGTTTCATTCTATAACTTAAAAAGTTTTGTTGGGTGAAAAAAATATTCCATTTCCCTTTATGTCATAAATAGAACCATATAAATGTTTATGATAGTCTAAACAATATTAATGTGGATCATATGTGTAAGTTGTAAGAAAACTCATTTACTAGTTTTTGATTAATTTCCCTATTGTAATTTGAATAGGACTTAGGGTCTGAGTTACTTACCAAGTGAAGTTATGAAACCATAAAACTTACTTCTCTTATACCATTTCCTTGAATTGATCAAACCTAGCTATTGGATATATGTTATTGATTAAAACAAAGGATATGATGTAAGGACCTATTGTAACACAAAATTTCACCCTTGTGAGAGAGTTCTTTAGGATCTCTCACTCATGGAATCAAAATGGGAATAACCCCAGGCTGTGGGTATCCTATAATGGGGTTGAACCTCTAGATAGGTTGGTTCCTCTTATTATCTCACATAAACTATTTAATCTACATGGAAAATGGGTAGAAGGCTTGAAAGGGATGATTAAAAACACAAATAAGGTTATGCACCAAAATGAAAGACACTCCAAATCGTAAGAAACTAACATTAAGGAAGTTTTGAGACAACCCTCACTAACACAATCTCTTAAACTAGTAATTTTGCATCAATATTTCTAAAACTAGGCCCATTAGGCAAGAGGTGAAGTATGGAGGTGTATAAAACTCACACTATAGCTCATTAATGACTGAAAAGTACAAGTTTAGACCTACAACAATGGTGGAAATTTTTTTAAAAGGCATTAAATTTTTTATGCCTAAATGTGTACCATAGGTGCCCAGGGTGTGGAAATCCTAAGAATCCAATGCATGAGTTATAGTTTGTGGAAATCCTATTACCTATTGGTGGAATAGAGGCAGAACAAGTGACTATTTCATAATATTTATATTTGTTGGTGATTGGTAACCACGATGGCAAAATAATAGATCTATGTATAATATGTAATAACTATGTAAATAATAGTGAATTATGATCAAGAACTAAATCAAGAATTAATTTAGGATGGACATTTACAATGACAAGCTAAACTAAGGTGATAAAGTTAAAAAGAAGCAAAAAGAAGGGAGGGAGAAAATGTTGTTGATCTTCATTCTAGACATCATGACAAAGCTCAAGTCTCATTTAGGTAGGCACTTAAAACCAATGTATGATATGAAACAAAGTGAACCCAAATCTTACCATACATAAACAAACTCCTAAGGAAGATGGAAATAATACAAATAAGAATTAGGTTCACTTTAATTATTTTATCCCTACAAGCAAGCAACATTGGCCCAAATGTAAGAAGAGTAAAGGAAATGAAATGTAACTAAAGACTTTTAGTCAACCTATAATTTGCATAAGTTAACAACTCTATAATTAAAGGTGCATAGAAATAATTCATAAGAAGCATTCAAATCTAGAAATCAGAACAAGCAAATGAGAGAGAAGTCATGCCAGTAAACACATCCAAATACTGGATAATCTTTGTAAAATTCCTTGCTTTTATTGCTTTCTCCAAGTTTATAAAGTAATTTTGGCTGTAAGAACTCCCCACATTTTCAAAATGGTAATATTGCCTTTTATAAAAGGACAAGGTAGTAAATTGATTAATTTCAAGATACAAATGTACAAAAAGTAAGGACAATTGTCCTTTCTCTACAAAGTTCTAAAATACACTTGCTTTTCTAAAATAGACTGACCTAGAGGAAAATATTTTGAAAAACTAACATATGAATTTACAAAATAATATTCCATTTCCAAAATGTTACAATGCTTCACAAAAGTGGAATATTAACTAACTAGATGGTGGCCCCTACGCTTAAGAACTTGCTTGTTACTACTCAAAGATGTTCATATCCTTTTGATTCTTCTCATTAACGAGTACCAAATCCATATCTAGCCTTAAGAGATAATATTATTCCTTGTCAGATAGATCATTAGACTCCCTATCATTCCTAGCCATAGCTTCATTAATGCTTTTGGCCTCAGTTATCCTTTCTCTTGCATTGAGGATCATGTCTAGGATCCTACTATTATCTTCCCTAGACTAGCCATGACTCTTGCATCTATACATTTGCATTTTTGAGCACACAAGATCTTCATTTTTATTATTTTTTGCCTATGTGGCACTTATTTAGTGTCTATATGTAACCTTTCATGGCATTTTTCATAAATGACTTTAAATCACTAGCTATTATTTTTTAAAATTTGCCATTTATTTCACATTGTCAGATCATTTCCATAAATCAATGAAAGTCATTGATCATGATCCTATACCTCACCAATTATTGGCCATATTTATATGGATCCTCATAATTATGCCACTGGTCACCCTCATGGGATTTTTGAGCTCTTTAATCTACATCATTTGTATATTGAATGCACATCTATCATGTGTCAAGCCCACAGGCTCTCAGAGATCTATTGAATAGTTGCTGATAATTCTATGCCATGGATCATTTAGTCTTGATGAAGTGTGAGTTGTTGATCTTGTAGGATATTTAATTAGTACATGATTATAGAAAGTAACTTAAGATAAAATATTTTAAGCTAAGTTTATTTAATATTAAAAAACACACCATAGACTTAGGTTAAAGTATTTTATGCTAAGTTTATAAACATGATATAAAGTATCCCCTTTGAATGATATAAAATACATCCATTTGCCTAGACAAAATGCTAAATGAGATTGAATTTTATAATCTCATGGGAATCAATGATGGCCTCACAGATGTCAATGACAACCTTACAGATGTCAAATGACAATCATGAGAATGTCAAATTTAAGCTCATGAAGTTCATGTATTCCATATAGCTTAGATTAAATTTACTCTGTTTAATTAAAATCCATTATGAATTAAGAGCCATCAGTCATGATTTGAGTAATTACATGTCAATGTTTCAATTTAATGTGTGAGACCCTTTGTTATCAATCTTTGAAAGTGGGAGCACCATGTGGAAACCCCATGGGGCTTCATGTGATTTTGAACTTTCATTATTACATTCATTCTATTGTATCCTTAGTCTTGATAAGGCATAAGCCATCAATCATGATTTGGGATCTCACATGTTATTGATTCAAAGGACCAAATTCTCATTTTTGTTGAGCTTTCTTTATTCCATCAGATTATTTGCTCATGATGAAGCATGAGCCATCAAATCTGTAAAGAAGTGAGGTATTTAAGTTAGGACTTGGGTAGATAGAAACTTAGGCTAAAGTTTTAAGTCTAAGGTCTCATTTGTATTGATGAACATGAATGGAGCCTTAGAATTGAGACTTTAGGCTAAATAGGGACCATGTTAGAAAAATTAAAAGGACCTTACCAATATGAAATTTAGACTTGGTTAGAAATACAAGGAAATAAAAAATGAGGAAAATAAAGGGGACTAGGCATTATTTTTAGGCTAAGGTTTGGTTTTGTTAAGAAACATGACTAGGTTTTAAGATGAAAATTGGGGCTTAATTCCTAAATAAATTAGAAACATTCTCGCTAAAAGTGTTTTCACCAATGTTTGAATATAAGCAAAGGATTCAAATTAGGTTTTTTTGAAAATAGGGTTTCATTACATGAATCCAATAATGAGATTCTTCATATCAAAGGTTAGTAAAAACCTAAATGAAGATAAATAGCGGGGATTGGCTACCTTCATCTCTCCTTGGCACCCTTGGCTTGTGGCTTAGCTTATATTAAAATCAATTTGGTATGGTAACAATAATTCCAATGGATTCTTGAATATATTTATGCATTATAACTTTGCACAAAAATAGCTTAGAAATGATGTTCATGGCCTCTTCTATTTATAGATTTTTTAGAATGTCTAGAATCAACCTAAACCATCCATCTCAGGAATGAGATGCATGGCTAAGGATTAATCCAGTTTTTGGAATTAAGTTTATAATTATCCTCATCATGACATTGGAAGAAGTGGAAATTAAGAAGCATGGAGGGCATCATGGAAGGCATTGATGAGTCATGAAGGGCATGAATCTTGATATTTGTGACATATATGGCCTAGGGATGTCTTCCCAAGAAATGAAGTCACCCAATGATGCAACTATTAAAAATTAATTTCCAAAACAATTATTCAATAAGTTTCATTTTAATTATTAATTATACTTTAACTTGGATTAATTATCTCTTAAGCATGATTAAGCACTTTGTGCACAAATTACTCAAATTGATCAGAATGCCTTGTTATTTTTCCAAAATTTGATTGGATTAGAATTGGAAGTCACTATCAAATGCATTGGAACCATTATTTAATTTATGATGTTACAAATATAAAATAACAATGTCACATGTATTATGTAATATATTTGATAGGAAAGAACAATCTAGAGCACTTAGGTACAATATTATCATTTTGAATCGAAATGATCTGATCAAAGTTAGTTGACCCATAAATTTCATTTCCATATTAATGATACTCTATCTAAAATAGGAACTTTAATTTTTTAGTTTCACATAATTTAACATGTTTTAGTGTTTTTAGGTCAAGTTGTGCATTTTGGTAAGAATTGTCAAAAGCCTGGTTGGACATTATGGATGGCCAGATTTAGGTGTCTACAAGACCCATAAACACCTAGAAATCAATTTTTTACCTATAGGGGTCCTAATTTGGTTGTGTAGGGTCAAATTTGGTCAAAAATAATCATGAAAAACCATAAATAGGTTGATCCAAACTATTATTGTATATTCATTTGTTAGGTCAACAATAAGCATGTACAACCATAAAGAGGTTGTTCAAAACTTTTATTGTATATTCATTTGATTAACTTATGTTTTAATTAGTTATGATTGGTCCATAACAAATACACACCTATAATTGTGATAAATGTTTATTTTTATTCCTATATGTGAATAAAATCATGTACAATCATGTATTGGTTGTCTTAAATATACATTGTGTCTTTACTCTTTGACATTTTTTGATATTATGATAAAACTTGTTATGCATTGTGGTTGTAGCAAGTCCCTTATGGATATTAATTATTTTCATAATTCCCTTTCTATCCTTACATGCTATGTTGTTATTCAATCATACTTTATAATCCTTATTCTCTTCTTATATAAGGTACTTAAGTGATTGTAAGTACCACACTTGTTACTATCATCATGGTTGAAATGAATAATAAGTTATATTAGATATTAATGTCTCCTCTTGATTATAAAAAATGGAAACAACATAATTAAATTAATAATGTGGATTACATTATATGATGGAAATCTAACACCATTACATATCATTGTGCAACCAAAGGAAAATTGATTATGGTACATACATAATTCTTGATGGCCTCATTATTAATGTTTCATTCTATAACTTAAAAAGTTTTTTGGGTGAAATAAATATTCCATTTCCTTTTATGTCATCAATAGAACCATATAAAGGTTGATTCTAGTCCAAAAAATCTTAATGTGGATCATATGAGTAAGTTGTAAGAAAACTCATTGACTAGTTTTTTATTAATTTCCCTATTGTAATTTGAATATGACTTAGGGGTTGAGTTACTTACCAAGTGAAGTTATGAAACCATAAACCTTACTTCTCTTATACCATTTCCTTGAATTGATCAAACCTGGATATTGGATATATGTTATTGATTAAAACAAAGGATATGATGTAAGGACCTATTGTAACACAAAATTTCACCCTTGTGAGAGAGCTCTTTAGGATCTCTCACTTCTGGAAACAAAATGGGAACAACCCCAGGCTATGGGTATCTTATAAAGGGGTTGAACCTCTAGAGAAGTTTGTTCTTCTTAGTATCTCACATAAACTATTGATTCTACATGGAAAATGGGTAGAAGGCTTGAAAGGGATGATTACAAACATAAATAAGGTGATGCACCAAAATGAAAGACGCTCCAAATTGTAAGAAACTAACATTAATTAAGTTCAAAGACAACCCTCACTAACACAATCTCGTAAACTAGTAATTTTACATCAATATTTCTAAAACTAGGCCTACTAGGCAAGAGGTGAAGTATGGAGGAGTATAAAAATCACACTATAGCTCATTAATGACCAAAAAGTACAAGTTTAGACCTACAACAATGGTGGAAAACTTGTTTAAAGGTAATAAAGTTTTGATGCCTAAATGTGTACCATAGGTGCCTAGAGTGTGGAAATCCTAAGAATCCAATGCATTAGTTATAGGTTGTGGAAATCCTATTACCTATTGGTGGAATAGAGGCAAAACAAGTGACTATTTCACAATATTTATATTAGTTAGTGATTGGCAGCCACCAAGGAAAAATAATAGATCTATGCATAATATGTAGTAACTATGTAAAGAACAGTGAATTATGATCAAGAACTAAATTAAGAATTAATTTAAGATGGACATTTACAATGACAAGCTAAAACAAGGTGATCAAGTTAAAAAGAAGGAAAAAGAAGTGAGGGAAAAAATGTTGTTGATCTTCATTCTAGACATCATGACAAAGCTCAAGTCTCATTTAGGTAGGCACTTAAAATCAATGTATGATATGAAACAACTTGAGCCCAAATATTACCATACAGCAAACAAACTCCTAAGGAAGATGGAAATAATACAAATAAGAATTAGGTTTACTTTAATTATTTTATCCCTACAAGCAAACAACATTGACCCAAATGTAAGAAGAGTAAAGGAAATGAAATGAAACTAAAGAGTTTTAGTCAACCTATAATTTTCATAAGTTAACAAATCTATAATTAAAGGTGCATAGAAATAATTCATAAGAAGCATTAAAATCTAGAAATCAGAACAAGCAAATGAGAGAGAAGTCGTGATAGCAAACACATCCAAATACTGGATAATCTTTATAAAATTCCTTGCTTGTATTGCTTTCTCCAAGTTTATAAAGTAATTTTGGCTCTAAGAACTCCCCACATTTGTAAAATGGTAATATTTCCTTTTATAAAAGGACAAGGTAGTATATCAATTAATTACAAGATACAAATATACAAAAAGTAAGGACAGTTGCCCTTTCTCTACAAAGTTCTAAAATACACTTGCTTTTCTAAAATATACTAACCTAGAGGAAAATATGTTAACAAACAAACATATGCATTTACAAAATAATATTCCATTTCCAAAATGTTACAATGCTTCACAAAAGTGGAATATTAACTAGCTAGATGGTGGGCCCTACACTTTAGAACTTGCTTGTTACTGCTCAAAGATGTTCATAGCCTTTTGATTCTCCTCATTAACAAGTACCAAATCCATAGTTGGCCTTGAGAGATAATATTATTCCTTGTCAGATAGATCATTCAACTCCCTATCATTCCTAGCCATAGCTTCATTAATGCTTTTGGCCTCAGTTATCCTTTCTCTTACATTGAGGATCATGTCTAGGATCCTACTATTATCTTCCCTAGACTAGCCTTGACTCTTGCATCTATACATTTAAATTTTTGAGCATACAAGATCTTCATTTTTATTTCTTCGTACTTATGTGGCAATTATTTAGTGTCTATATGTAACCTTTCATGGCATTTTTCATAAATTCCTCCAAATCACTAGCTATTATTTTTTAAAATTTGCCTTTTATTTCATGTTGCCAGATCATTCCCATAAATCAATGCAAGTCATTGATCATGAAATTATACCTCAAAAATTATTGGCCATCTTTATATGGATCCTCATAATTATTCCAGTGGTCACCCTCATGGGATTTTTAAGCTCTTTAATATACCTCATTTGCATATTGAATTCATATCTATCATGTGTCAAGCCCATAAGGACTCAGAGATCTATTGAATAGTCATTGGTAATTTTGTGCCATGGATCATTTAGTCTCGATGAAGTGTGAGTTTTTGATCTTATAGGATATTTAATCAGTACATGATTATACAAAGTAACTTAAGATAAAATATTTTAAACTAAGTTTATTTCATATTAAAAAACACACCATAGACTTAAGTTAAAGTATTTTATTCTAAGTTTAGAAACATGATACAAAGTATCCCCTTTGAGTGATATAAAATACATCCATTTACCTAGACAAAATTCTAAATGAACTTGAATTTGATAATCTCATGGGCATCAATGATGGCCTCACAGATGTCAATGGCAGCCTTACATATGTCAAATGACAATTGTGAGAATGTCAAATTTAAGCTCATGAAGTTCATGTATTCCATATAGCTTAGATTTAATTTACTCTATCTGATTAAAATCCATAATTAATTAACAGCCATCGATCATGATTTGAGTAATTTCATGTCAATGTTTCAATTTAATGTGTGAGACCCTTTGTTATCAATCTTTGAAAGTGAGAGCACCATGTGGTAACCCCACGGGGCTTCATGGGATTTTGAACTTTCATCATTACATTCATTCTATTGGATCCTCTGTCTTGATGAAGCATAAGCCATCAATCATGATTTGGGATCTCACATGTTATTGATTCAAAGGACCAAATGCTCATTTTTGTTGAGCTTTCTTTATTCCATCAGATTATTTTCTCATGATGAAGCGTGAGCCATCAAATCTATAAAGAAGTGAGGTATTTAAGTTAGGACTTGGGTAGATAGAAACATAGGCTAAAGTTTTAAGTCTAAGGTCTCATTTGTATTGATGAACATGAATGGAGCCTTAGAATTGAGACTTTAGGCTAAATAGGGACCATGTTAGAAAAATTAAAAGGACCTTACCAATATGAAATTTAGACTTGGTTAGAAATACAAGGAAATAAAAAATGAGGAAAATAAAGGGGACTAGGCATTATTTTTAGGCTAAGGTTTGGTTTTGTTAAGAAACATGACTAGGCTTTAAGATGAAAATTGGGGCTTAATTCCTAAACAAATTAGAAACATTCTCGCTAAAAGTGTTTTCACCAATGTTTGAATTTAAGCAAAGGGTTCAAATTAGGGTTTGTTGAAAAGAGGGTTGCATTACATGAATCCAATAATGAGATTCTTCATATCAAAGGTTAGTAAAAACCTAAATGAAGATAAATAGCGGGGATTGGCTACCTTCATCTCTCCTTGGCACCCTTAGCTTGTGGCTTGGCTTGGATTAAAATCAATTTGGTATGGTAACAATAATTTCAATGGCTTCTTGAATATATTTATGCATTATAACTTTGCACAAAAATAGCTTAGAAATGATGTTCATGGCCTCTTCTATTTATAGATTTTTTAGAATGTCTAGAATCAACCTAAACCATCCATCTCAGGAATGAGATGCATGGCTAAGGATTAATCCAATTTTTGTAATTAAGTTTATAATTATCCAAATCATGACATTGGAAGAAGTGGAAATTAAGAAGCATGGAGGGCATCATGGAAGGCATTGATGAGTCATGAAGGGCATGAATCTTGATATTTGTGACATAAATGGCCTAGGGATGTCTTCCCAAGAAATGAGGTCACCTAATGATGCAAATATTAAAAATTAATTTCCAAAAAAATTATTTAATAAGTTTCCATGTAATTATTAATTAGGCTTTAACTTGTATTAATTATATCTTAAGCATGATTAAGCACTTTGTGTACAAATTACGAAAATTGATTAGAATGCCTTATTATTGGTCCAAATTTTGATTGGATTAGAGTTGGAAGTCACTATCAAATGTATTGAAACCATTATTTAATCTATGATGTTACCAATATCAAATAATAAAGTCACATTTATTATGTAAGAGATTTGATAGGAAAGAGCAATCTAAAGCACCTAGGTACAAAATTATCATTTTGACTCCCAATGATCTTATCAAAGTTAGTTGGCCCATAAATTTAATTGCCATATTTAATGATTATCTATCCAAAATAGGAACTTTAATATGCTGGTTTCACATCATTTATCATGTTTTAGTGTTTTTAGGTCAAGTTGTGCATTTTGGTAAGAATTTTCAAAAGCCTGGTTGGACATTATCGATGCCCAGATTTAGGTGTCTACAAGACCCCTAAACACCTAAAAATAAATTTTTTACCTATAGGGGTCCTAATTTGGTTCTATAGGGTCAAATTTGGTCAACAATAAGCATGTACAACCATAAATAGGTTGATCCAAACTCTTATTGTATATTTATTTGTTAGGTCAACAATAAGCATGTACAACCATAAAGAGGTTGTTCCAAACTTTTATTGTATATTCATTTGATTAACTTATTTTTTCATTAGTTATAATTGGGCCATAAAAAATACACACCTATAATTTTTCTAAAGGTTTATTTTTATTCTATTATGTGAAATAAAAGCATGTTCAACCATGTATAGGTTGTCTTAAATATACAGTGTCTTTACTCTTTGACATTTTTTGATATTATGCTAAAACTTATTATGCATTGTGGTTGTAGAAAGTCCCTTATGGCTATTAATTATTTTCATAATTCCCTTTTTATCCTTCCATGATATTTTGTTAGTCAATCATACTTTATAATCCTAATTCTCTTCTTATATCAGTTGCTTAAGTGATTGTAAGTACCACTCTTGTTACTATAATCATGGTTGAAATGAATAATAAATCATATTAGATCTTAATGTGTTCTCTTGATTATAAAAAATGGAAACACCATAATGAAATTAATAATGTGGATTACATTATATGATGGAAACCTAACACCATTACATATCATTGTGCAACTAAAGGAAAATTGATTATGGTATATACATAATTCTTGATGGCCTCATTATTAATGTTTCATTCTATAAATTAAAATTTTTTGTTGGGTGAAAGAAATATTCCATTTCCTTTTATGTCATAAATATAACCATATAAAGGTTTATTCTAGTCCAAACAATCTTAATGTGGATCATATGAGTAAGTTGTAAGAAAACTCATTGACTAGTTTTTGATTAATCTCCCTATTGTAATTTGAATAGGACTTAGGGGCTAAGTTACTTACCAAGTGAAGTTATGAAACCATAAACCTTACTTCTCTTATACCATTTCCTTGAATTGATCAAACCTAGCTATTGGATATATGTTATTGATTAAAACAAAGGATATGATGTAAGAACCTATTGTAACACAAAATTTCACTCTTGTGAAAGAGTTCTTTAGGATCTCTCGCTCTTGGAAAAAAAATGGGAACAACCCCATGCTGTGGGTATCCTATAATGGGGTTGAACCTCTAGAGAAGTTGGTTCCTCTTGGTATCTCACATAAACTATTGATTCTACATGGAAAATGGGTAGAAGGCTTGAAATGGATATTAAAAACACAAATAAGGTGATGCACCAAAATGAAAGACACTCCAAATTGTAATAAATTAACATTAAGGAAGTTTAAAGACAACCCTCACTAACACAATCTCTTAAACTAGTAATTTTGCATCAATATTTCTAAAACTAGGCCCACTAGGCAAGAGGTGAAGTATGGAGGAGTATAAAACTCACACTATAGCTCATTAACGACTAAAAAGTACAAGTTTAGACCTACAATAATGGTGGAAAACTTGTTAAAAGGAAATAAAGTTTTGATGCCTAAATGTGTACCATAGGTGCCCAGAGTGTGGAAGTCCTAATAATCCAATGCATGAGTTATAGGTTGTGGAAATCCTATTACCTATTGGTGGAATAGAGGCAGAACAAGTGACTATTTCACAATATTTATATTAGTTGGTGATTGGCAGCCACCATGGAAAAATAATAGATCTATGTATAATATGTAGTAGCTATGTAAAGAATAGTTAATTATGATCAAGAACTAAATTAAGAATTAATTTAGGATGGACATTTACTATGACAAGCTAAACTAAGGTGATCAAGTTAAAAAGAATCAAAAAGAAGGGAGGGAAAAAATTGTTGTTGATCTTCATTCTAGACATCATGACAAAGCTCAAGTCTCATTTAGGTAGGCACTTAAAACCAATGTATGATATAAAAAAACTTGAGCCCAAATCTTACCATACATCAGACAAACTCCTAAAGAAGATGGAAATAATACAAATAAGAACTAGGTTCACTTTAATTATTGTATCCCTACAAGCAAACAACATTGGCCCAAATGTAAGAAGAGTAAAGGAAATGAAATGAAACTAAAGACTTTTAGTCGACCTAAATTTTTCATAAGTTAAAAACTCTATAATTAAAGGTGCATAGAAATAATTCATAAGAAACATTCAAATCTAGAAATCAGAACAAGCAAATGAGAGAGAAGTCATGATAGCAACTACAAACAAATACTAGATAATATTTGTAAAATTCCTTACTTGTATTTATTTCTCCAAGTTTACAAAGTAATTTTGGCTCTAAGAACTCCCCCCATTTTCAAAATGGTAATATTGACTTTTATATAAGGACAAGGTAGTATATCGATTAATTGCAAGATATAAATGTATAAAAAGTAAGGACAATTGTCCTTTCCCTACAAAGTTCTAAAATACACTTTCTTTTCTAAAATAGACTAACCTAGAGGAAAATATTATAGAAAACTAACATATGTATTTACAAAATAATATTCCATTTCCAAAATGTTACAATGCTTTACAAAAGTGGAATATTAACTAACTAGATGGTGGGCCCTACACTTAGGAACTTGCTTGTTACTGCTCAATGATGTTCATAACCTTTTGATTCTCCTCATTAACGAGTACCAAATCCATAGCTGGCCTTAAAAGATAATATTCTTCCTTTTCAAATAGATCATTCAACTCCCTATCATTCCTAGCCATAGCTTCATTAACGCTTTTGGCCTCAATTATCCTTTCTCTTGCATTGAGGATCATGTCTAGGATCCTACTATTATCTTCCCTAGACTAGCCTAGACTCTTACATCTATACATTTGCATTTTTGAGCACACAAGATCTTCATTTTTTTTGCTTTGTGATTATGTGGCACTTATTTAGTGCCTATATGTAACCTTTCATGGAATTTTTCATAAATGCCTTTAAAGCACTAGCTATTATTTTTTAAAATTTGCCTTTTATTTCACATTGTCAGATCATTCCCATAAATCAATGCAAGTCATTGATTATGATCCTATACCTCACCAATTATTGGCCATCTTTATATCAATCCTCATAATTATGCCACTGGTCACCCTCATGGGATTTTTTATCTCTTTAATCTACCTCATTTACATATTGAATGCACATCTATCATGTGTCAAGACCATAGGCTCTCAGAGATCTATTGAATAGTCATTGATAATTTAGTGCCATGGATCATTCAGTATCGATGAAGTGTGAGTTGTTGATATTTTAGGATATTTAATCATTACATGATTACAGAAAGTAACTTAAGATAAAATATTTTAAGCTAAGTTTATTTCATATTAAAAAACACACCATATACTTAGGTTAGAGTATTTTATGCTAAGTTTAGAAACATGATATAAAGTATCTCCTTTGAATGATATAAAATACATCCATTTGCCTAGACAAAATGCTAAATGAGCTTGAATTTGATAATCTCATGGGCATCAATGATGGCCTCACAGATGTCAATGATAGCCTTATAAGATGTCAAATGACAATGATGAGAATGTCAAATTTAAGCTCATGAAGTTCATGTATTCCATATAGCTTAGATTCAATTTACTCTATCCAATTAAAATACATAATGAATTAAGAGCCATCAATCATGATTTGAGTAATTTCATGTCAATGTTTCAATTTAATGTGTGAGACCCTTTGTTATCACTCTTTGAAAGTGGGAGCACCATGTGGCAATCCCATGGGGATTCATGGGATTTTAAACTTTCATCATTACATTCATTCGATTGGATCCTCAGTCTTGATGAGGCATAAACCATCAATTATGGTTTGGGATCTCACATGTTATTCATTCAAAGGACCAAATGCTCATTTTTGTCAAGATTTCTTTGTTCCATCAGATTATTTTCTCATGATGAAGTGTTAGCCATCAAATCTATAAAGAAGTGAGGTATTTTAGTTAGGACTTGGGTAGATAGAAACTTAGGCTAAAGTGTTAATTTTAAGTTCTCATTTGTATTGATGAACATGAATGGATCCTTATAATGTAGAATTTAGCTTAAATAGGGACCATGTTATAAAAATTAAAAGGAGCATACCGATATGAAAGTTAGACTTGGTTAGAAATACAAGGAATTAGAAAAGGAGGAAAATAAAGGGGACTAAGAATAATTTTTAGGATAAGGTTTAGTTTTGTTAAGAAACATGACTAGGCTTTAAGATAAAAATTGGGGCTTAAGTCCAAAATAAATTAGAAACATCCCCACTAAAAGTGTTTCCACCAATGTTTGAATTTAAAGGGTTCAAATTAGGGTTTGTTGAAAAGAAGGTTTCATTGCATGAATCCAACAATGAGATTCTTCATATCAAAGGCTAGTAAAACCCTAAATGAAGATAAATAGTGGGGATCTAAGCATGATCTATTCACAAAGGCTCCATGAAACCTACAACTTATTACATGAAGAGTAATTGTTAGTAACATTAGGTAACCTTAAAGCAAAACCATAAACTAGTAAGCCAACTTTATCAAAGTGGATGATCATCAAATTATAAAAATGTTCAAAACATGTCATGTTTTTAGTGTTAATGTTTAAAGTGTCTCAAGGGTTAAAATTTTCAAAAAATGGTGTTATGTTGACCTCAACAAATGGCAACTTCCTATGGAAACATAACAATATGTTAGAACTCAGAGGCTCTAGTTTAGACAAGTGATTAGGTCACCTATTTTAATTGATCTATACCATCACCAAAATCAGTTCATGGTTGAAATAAGCTTTGTACATGAAAATTTAAGGTCAAACATTAAGACATAACCATTCTATGTGTATGATTTAATTTCACTTACTATTTTTCATGGGAGTCAGGGGATAACTTCCTAGTTTTGTGATTTTAATATCTAACATTGACTTAGAGCATATTTAGATATCCATTAATGACCATGATTCTAGTTTAGGGAAGGATTGGGGATCGGTTTTCTACCAACTAGGCATATATAGCCTTGATAGAGATACCTATGGTTTCACTCATAGACTTCCTCCACTACTATCTAGGCATCCATAACTTTGGTGGTGATTACCAAAATCATCTATGCTTGAAAAGCTTTTGATTTTACATTAAATTTTTAATTTTCTATTTTTTATATCTTTTATGCTTTCAACAAGGTTAAGAACTAGGTTATCTAGGTTGAAGGATATGGTCAAGTGTTTGATATTTAGGTAATCACCTATGGTTATGACCTTTGTCCAAGATAAGGATGTTTGTTAAGTGCAAGCATGACTATGTCCTAATAGCTAAAGAATCATTCCACATGTACGACTCCTCTTAAAACCAAGTTTAGATCAAAACAATGTTCAAGTTTTCATAAAATAGTTAACCTATTCATCAGTCCTACTAGTTCTTATAAATCATAAAATTAAGCTCATATTTTAAATCCATGGTTAGCATGTGTATGAGGTTCATACCTAAATTTTTAAACTTCACGAATTTCAAGAAAACTAAGTGATCTTTGAGCAGAGGGTTATTTGAAGGACTTATTAGAAGCAAGGAACAAAGCAATTAAAAATCACACAATTAAAATCAAACACAATAGGAATCCAAATGCAAGTAAACAAATATATACATGCTTATGTAAAAACAAGGGATAGGAAGAAAAAATATGGAAGAAACTAACAAGAAAGAAACTAATCTTAACCCTTTATTAACTTCATAAAATACTTACCTCTAGGATCAAATGGAAAATTATTTAATCTACTATAGAACCTTAAAGCATGATTACTTCAATCCCATGGCCTTTTCTTGTGGATAAGATCACTTGTATGATTTTGTCCTCTAGGTGATGTAGTTTGATCTCCTATTAGCCTCCTTAGATGTATGGATCAAAAATATGACTCTAATACATCATCATCTTCTTCTCAAATTCTCCTACTTTACAGTAAGAGTGCTATTTATATTTCATCCATAGATAGATAGTGGCTTATATCAACTTTACCCAATATTTGTAGATCTGCTAGTATCTTTAGATTGATGTCTTCATTATGTTCTTTTTGAGGTGGACATGGACTATCAATCTTTGTACAAAAATCTTCCAAGTCATCGAAAAAGGCTTCTTCATCCTAATTAACTATATGATGCTCATCTCAAGTCCCATCATCATAGACATGTCGGTCCCCTATTCCTAACCTTTTGATGAACTCATATAACAATTCATGATCTGATTCACTCACTCCATCTTAATTTTCAATGAAGGGAGGAAACTATTCTATCTAATCAGGGTCTATCTTATCTTGGTTTTAGACCTCCAAAATAATATCATCTTCTGGGAACTCTAGATCATTGGTGAAATCCTTAGATGAAGCATCCATGTGTTGTCTTATTCCATCATCACCATCTCTATCTCTTTGATTCCATTTAAGAAGTCATGGAATAACCTCTACCAGTGATCAAAATTTTCAAAGTTATTCTCTATTTTAGAAATAAATGTGTATGGGATATATTTTTTTCTACCTTTTAAATAAATATCATCATGTACTTGATCCATATCTACTTCCAAAAAATCTTCCTCTCTATTTATAAGTGTACCAATGATGATGTCTTGTTGAAATTTAATTGTAGTCTTTTTTACATCTTCAAGAATATAAGTTCCCCTAGATGTAATTTATTCAATCAGCTCATCTTCATCTTCATCTTCATATTCAAATAAAAAATTAAAGGCATGCATGAAACCTTGAGGTGATTCTGTAAATCCATATGTCCCTGTAGAAAAGTCTTGATTATGAATAATTTTAGAGGTTTCAAAAATATTACAATAATCAGCCACAATAATATCATGGAAACTAATGTGTATGTCCTTAGATGATACCTTACTATTGTTATCATGAAACTCATTTGGAAGCTTATCAAACCTTTGGGAAGCATAGCCTTCCCTTGTATTTCTTACTTGTTTTTGTAATTGATGAAATTTAGTGCTCAATTTTTGGATCATTTATAATATTAAGTCATTTGAATTTTTTAGTGTCTCAGGCTCACAAATTGTAACATTTTTATTAGTTTTGGGCACTAGAGTTCCATGATTTTATGGATGAAATCCACTAGTAGTGATATTCAAGAAATCTAGGTCTTGGCCAGGATATATATGACGTAAGGGAAAATGGTTCTAAACTAGTGTTAAGTAGGCATACTAGGAATGACATTTGAGATGGGCCAATTCAAATTGACATTAGGTATAGAATACACCATCTCACCTTGGGGTTGTATTTGGTTATTAATGAATAAAACTTCATAATAGGCTTAGGTCAATGTGTTTACGTCTAGAAGAGATATTTTTAGGAACATAGAGGTCAATGGATCTATAACATCTTTATAAATCTCTAAGGTTAAAGCCTCATTAGGTCTATAAGGGGCTATAGTTTTACTAAATTTTTTTTAGAATCAAGCGTTAAAAGCTCTGATGGTTTTATTAACATCCCTTTTAATTTTGGTAAGTTATTTAAATAAGACACAATGACTAATAAGTTGCAAAATTGATTAATGAAGATAATGTTGAAGTCATTCTAGCTAGTAATGCAATCCTCTAGAAAGTTAAGAAACCATTCATAGGTGACATTTTTAAAAGTAAATTGAAATAACCTACATGATACATATTTATGAATCAAATTTAACAATATAAAAATAACTTTGAAGCTTCTAACATGTTCTTCAACTATGACAACATTATTAAGACTATATGAAGGCAAATATCTTTCAAGATTTTAAGGAAGGTCATGTACTATACATGGAACATTGATTGAATAACCACCTACCCAAGCCATACCTTGAACACATGAGTACCTTAAACTAGTGAAGTGTTTGAGACTTTGGGAATTTTGCTTTCTTTAGCCTTATCTTGGATAATTCTATCTTGTGACCTTGAAACCTATTTGAAATACTAGGTGTCAAATCAATCTTTACAAATAATAATGATTAGATTTTCACATTAAGAAAATTTTGTAAAGATTCATATAAAAAACAATAAATGATATCACTCTTTAACTAAGTTAGCTCAAAGAAGTGTCCAAATACACTAGTATGAATAATCTTTACATGTTCAAGTCCAAATAAACTCAAATTTTCAAAGTGTTTATGAATATTTGATCAAAATATCTATTACTAACCTTAAACTAGGTAGGTTAATAGATCTAAAGTTATCTTTACCATAACTAATCATATGTATTCAAAGAATGTCAATCTTGATCTAAATAATCCCAAAGACCAGTCTAAAACCATGAAGATTACCAACCTTTACAAAATTATGATAAAATAAACATAAATATGTAAAGAATAAAGTGATTTTTGATTAAAATACACTAAAATATCAAAGATATTACAAATTAGCAAATATTTTGTTGAGGGCCCTCCTTCTAGAACCAGATAAGCTCCTCTTATTGATACCTAAATGTGTACCACAAATGACCAGAGTGTTTATTGAACACTTCTCAATTTTGAATTCCTAAGAATCTAATTCATGAGTTGTAGGTTATGGTAATTATGTTACCTATTGGTGGAATGGAGGCAGAACAAGTGACTATTTCATAATATTTATATTAGTTGGTGGTTGGGAGCCACCATGGCCAAACAATAGATCTATGTACAATATATAGTAATTATGAAAAGAATAATGGATTATGATTAAGAAATAAATTAATAATTAATTTAGGATGGAAATTTATAATGATGAGCTAAAATAAGGTGATCAAGTTTTAAAAAAAGAAAAAGGAAGGGTAGGGCAGAAATAAATATTGTTGATCTTTATTCCAGACATCATGACAAAGTTCAAGTCTCATATAGGTAGGCACATAAAACCAATGTATGATATGAAATATCTTGAGCCTAAAAATTACCATAAATTAGGAAAACTCCTAAGGAAGGTGGAAATAATGCAAATAAGAAGCAGGTTTAATTTAAGATTTTACCCCTGTAAGCAAATAACATTAGCCCAAATGCAAGAAGAATAAAGGAAATGAAATGAAACTAAAGACTTTTAGTCAACCTAGCATTGACACAAGTTAAAAACTCTAAAATTGAAGGTGCACACTAAGAATCCAAAAGAACCATTGAAATCTAGAAATCAGAACAAGTAAATGATAGAGAGAAGCCATGATAGCAAACACATAGATAAATACTAGATAATCTTTGAAAAAATCATTGATTGTATTTCTTGATCCAAGTTTAAAAAGTAATTTTGGATCTAAGAACTCCCCACCTTTAAAAAATGGTAATGTTTCCTTTTATAGAAGGACAAGGTAGTATACCTGTCAGTTGTAAGATACAAATGTACAAGATGTAAGGATAACTATCCTTTCTTTGCAAAGTTAAGAAATACACTTAATTTTATAAAATAGAATAACCTGGAGGAAAATATTTTAACAAAATAGCATATGCCTTTACAAAATAATATTCCATTTCCAAATGTTACAATGCTTCACAAAATTGGAATATTAACTAACTAGTTAGTGGGCCTTATGCCTAAGAACTTACTTTTTACTACTGAAGGATGTTTGTGGCCTTTTGATACTCCTCATTAATGAGTCCCACATCCATAGCTAACCTTAAGAGACACTCTTCTTCCTTATCAGCTAGATCATTCAACTCCATATCATTCTTATCTATAGCTTCCTTAATACTTTTGGCCTTAGCTATCCTTTCTCCTACATTGAGGATCATGTCTAAGATCTTATGATTATCTACCCCAGATTGACCTTAACTCTTTCCTCTATATATTTGCATTTTTTAGCACATAAGATCTTAATTTTATCACTTTATGCTTGCATGGTGCTTATTTGGCATCTACTTGGTACCTTTCATGGCATTTTTCATAAATACCTTCAAAGCACTAGCCATTTTTTTTTAAATTTTCCTTTTGCTTCACATTGTCATATTATTCCCATAAATCAATACAGGTCATTGGTGTTGATCCAAGACCTCACCTATTATTTTTTATATTTTCATTGAGCCTTGTAGTTATTGCAATTGTCACCCTCATGGGATTTCTAATCTTTATACTTTACCTTAATTGTATATTTAATGTGCATCTACCACATATCGAGCATGTGAGTTCTCAAAGCTCTACTGAAGAGTCATTGATGATTTTGCATCATTGGATCATTCGGTCTTGATGAAGCATGAGCCATTGATTCTAAAAGATGCATGAGATTTAATCATTGCATGACTATAGAAATTAACTTTGGCTAAAATATTTTAAGATAAGTTTATTTCATGTTTAAAACATGCCATAGACTTAGGTTAATGTAATTTATGCTAAGTTTCAAAACATGATATAAAGTGGACCCTTTGAATGATGTAAAATACATCCATTTGTATTGATAAAATGTTAAATTATATTGAATTTTATGGTCTCATGGATGTCAATGATGGCCTCAAAAATGTCAAATGACATTAACAAGAATGTAAAATTTAAGCTCGTGAAGTTCTTATATTCCATAGATCTCAGATTGAATTCACTTCATCCAATTAAAATCTATGATGAAGAGAGATCCATCAATCATGATCCAATTAGTTACATATTATTGGTTTAATTTAATGTGTGGGACCCTTTGTTATCAAGCTTTGAATGCGAGAGCACCATGTGGTTACCCTATAGGGATTCTTGGGCTTTTGAATTTTCATCACTACGTTCACTCCATTGGATCCTCAATCCTAATGAGTTGTGATCCATCAATTGTGATATAGGATCTTGCATGTTATTAGTTCAAAATAACAAATTCTTAGGTTTTTTTTTGCTTTCTTCACTCTATCAAATTATTTTATCATGATGAAGCATGGGCTATCAGATCTATAAAAAGTGAGTTATTTAAGTTAGGACTCAGGTAGATAGAAACATAGGCTAAAGAATTAAGGTTAAGGTATCATTCATGTTGATGAACATAAATGGGTCCTTAGAATTGAGACTTTAGGCTAAATAGGGACTATGATAGAAAAATTAAAATGACCCTACTAATACAAAATTTAGACTTGGTTGGAAATATAAGGAACCAAAAAGGGGAAAAATAAAGGGAACTAGGCATAATTTTGAGGCTAAGGTTTAGTCATGTTAAGAAACATGACCAAACATTAATATGAAAATTGGGGATTAATTCCAAAATAAATTAGAAACATTCTCACCAAAAGTGTTCCCATAAATGTTTGAATTTGAATGAGGGGTTCAAGTTAGAGTTTGCTAAAAGGAGGGTTTCATTGCATGAATCCAGCAATGAGATTATTCAAATCAAAAGATAGTAAAATCTTGAATGAAGATTAAAAAAAATGGGTATTTAAGCATGATATATTCATAAAGGCTCCATGAAACCTGTAACTTATCACATGAAGAGAAAATGTTAGCAACATTAGGTAACCTTAAATCAGAACCATAAACTAGTAGGCTAACTTTATCAAAGTGCATGATAATTAAATTCTAACAATGTTCAAAACATGACATGTTTTTAGTGTTAAAGTTAAAAGTGTCTAAAGGGTCTTAATTTTTAAAAAATTGGGGTATGTTGACCTCAATAGAAATAATGACAATTACCAAGGAATAACACTTTTCCACAAAGTAATCATACACATACTAAATAGTCACTAGATGAAAGCAAGAGATAGGAAAAATAAGTTATCTTATTACTTCAAAAGTTTTTTTTACAAAATTTTGATAGGGTTTTGCCTTGTTAAATGAGAGTCTATCTTAAAAATGGGGAAGCAAAGGGATATGTAGGAGAAAATAGAATAAAAATGAGAAGAAAGCTCTCAAAATTCAATAAATGTCACTCAAAAACCTTCCATGGAGTCTCAGTAACATTTAGATTAATTGAGAATTGATCCTCTATCATCAAATTAACCTTGAAATGTCAAAAGGGTCTTCAATCCTTCTCATTAGCCTAAAAAGGCACTAGAAGATAAAACTATTTGAGGAAGATGGTATCACACTCCACTAGATTTGAAAAAATACTTTAAAGACTAGAAATTTCATTTAATACTCCAATTTTATCCTTAACCCCCAAACTCCTCCTCTTGGTTTTCTACACCCCATTCCACTTAGCTTATAGAATTCACTTCACAACATCGTTAGTGATCTGGCATTTGGTACCTAATTGGCATTGAAAATTATCTTTGAGTGTATTATTTTTGATGTTTTATTTTATTCTCAACTCATCTTTGATCCTCCAACCTGAAAAAGACTCCATGAAACCTGAAAATCTCTTGGACTCCATTGATGAAGGTCTTTAACCTTAAGTTACCTTTAACTAGTTCTACAATAACCTACTCCCAAGGCCATTTGTCACCATGAGAACAATTTTTGGACATTTATAAAGCTTAAAAACATACTTATAATTGTTATTATGGAGAAAATAAAGATTTATGCCACCTTCAAAACCTACAACAATGGTGCAAAATTCCATTAAACTTGCAACCATTCACAAAATGTCAAAAAACTAGTGTTTTTAACCTTTCAACTCAGTAAGGCACCCTATAAACCCATTTTAATGGATAAAAGTTCCATATAATTGTGAATAAGTTCCCATTAGGCCTCTTTCATGTATTTATACTATTTCTCTCTTTGAAGACTTGCAAAAATAGGCATTTTAGGTCATTTTGGGGCTCCTAGGCACCCAAACATGTCAAATTCTTATAATAAATAGGTTATACATGATATTAATATATTAATTTTAATTTTACAAGTGGATTATAATTTATCCCATGTCATTTCATGGGCTTATGAGTTTTAAAAACACAAAATTGGTCAAAAAGGCTCTTTTGGCAGCTCAGATAGACTTACCTTCTTAACGATCATTCATAATATATAGAGATAAATAATATAACTTATTTACATGAATATTTATCCTATATAACCCCTAAAATCTCATAAAAATCTTAGTATTCCATGTAAAATGTGTGTAAAGATACGTACATAAAAAGTTTGCTTGTGGGGCTTTACATGCATTTTGGGCCTGCTTATAGTCTTAATGATTTTTCATAAACCTCAACCCCTAAAAAAACTTAAATACATAATTTATTTAAATTATATAGGGTTAATCAAAACATACTAAAATAATTTGGCCGAATTCCATATGTGGTGAAAGATATGAGCATTTGAAGAGGGGGCTTAAATAAGATATCTTAGACTTAAACTATTTGAATTAGCTACTTAAACTAAAAATTAATCCTCCAATGTTTATAAATTATTTAAATAATACTTAATTGAACTTTAACATCTTATAATAACTCATCAAGATGTCATCTTTCATTGATAGGGTCTGAATGTGCCTCAATGTGATATAGCCCTTCTAAGCCTTAAGACTAGATTTTAGGCTTAATACTAAGTTTTAGGGATTGAGAAAAATGTAAGAGGATATTATGGATTTAATTTTGAAAAAAAAATCATTTATATCCCTTTTCCCATCCTTTTTATGCTCAATTTCCACTTTTCCTTCATGCTTCTTAGGATTGCCTGCATTTTACTGGATGCCTGCTTGCTTATTTTATCCCTCAAGGGCATGGTTTTCATTGAATATGGAGTATTATCACATATAAATATGTGTATATATACTTATAATCATATTATTAATATTACAAAACATTCCCATGAGATTTAAAACCCTCCACCAAACTTGTAAACTTCAAAAATGTCTCCTGGCTCTAATGGTGGCTACCAATAGACATGGGGGTGACTATAACAAAATAGTGGATAATTAAACTCTTATTTATACCCAAAAAATATTTTTAATATTAATAATAACTCATTAAAAACATTTAAACCAATTTTCATACTTTAATCTTGCATTTAAAGGCCTATAGGTGGATTTTCATCAAAATTAGCTTAAACTGCCTGCTTTCTTTGACTATAAATAGATAGGGGGTTGAATATAAAATAATATTGAATATTTACCCTATTATATTGGACTCAAAACTATAAATATATTTATATCAACTCATTATGATCATCTCCACCAAGTTTCATGCTTGGATCTTACATATTGTAGTCTATAGGTGGATTTTCCCAAAATTTACTAGTAGGTTGCCTACTTTGGTTTTCTTGCTTGAACTTACCCTCAAGGGAATTTTTCTTGAAAAATTGAGTATGACCTGAGTCAAAGAACATACGATTAATATAATATTACCTTATTTTTTCCTTATAAATTTTATGTTGTGGAGCCTATTTCAAGATTACAATGTATTTCAAATGTTGTACATTTAAAATTGTATTATACACCCTTTATGTATTGTCATTGGGGTTCAAGGCCCCCCAAAAAAATTTCTAGACAACCTTAATGTGGAACCATTTTTGGTTGACCTAGCCCATGGTTTTGGTACCCATTATTTTGTAAAACTACAATGTGGTTATCTATTGATGTATTATAGATGTAATAGGTAATACATCAGAAAGAAATGAACTAAGTTTTGAGGAGGTGTACAGAGTGTGTGAATTTAGAAGAGCTTGTATAGCACATCTACAAACAATATTTTATGCATTTTAATTGTGAGGAGATTAAATTGAGAGTGGATTGTACTCTTATGGCTTGTAATAAAATATGAGCAAGTGTTTCTTGGGTGATGTATCCCACATTAGGTGAACCACATTAAAAATAGTCTTATTATTATGCATATCTATTGATATCTATTATTATTGAGATTCTATAAAAATTTTCCACATCAATTTTTAATTTATTATTAAAAACTGGTATTAGAGTAGTAGGTTCTATTTGCTAAGGTGTTGAATCATAGGAAGGGTTATTAATTTAAGTGGGATCTATGGTTGATGATAGTAGATCAAAGGTTGAAAAGTTTAATGGATAGAATTTTGGTCTATGGAAGATGTATATGGATGATTTCCTCTATTAAAAGGACCTCCATACTCTATTGGGAGGAAAATTAAAGTAACTAGTGGGTATAATAGATGAGGCTTTAGAGCTGCTTGACAAAAAATCACTTGCGGACATCAAGTTATGCCTTAAATATTAGATCATGTTTAATATATCACAAGAGAAGACCAAAAAAGGTATCATGAATGCATTAATGAAGTTATATGAGAAACCCTCTAATTTTAATAAAATATTTTTAATGAAAAAGTTATTTAATATGAAGATGTATGAAAATGGTTCTATTGATGATCATTTGAATGAATTTAATATAGTTTTGAGTATGTTGAACTCTATAAATTTTGAATTTTATGATGAAGTGAAGGCTCTAATAATTTTTTGTTCCTTACCAAAGAGTTGGAATGGTCTAGTAGTGGTTTTGAGCAACTCAATCTCTAATAATGCCAATTTGAAGTTTGAGGATGTCATAGGAGTAATCCTTAGTGAAAAAATGTGATGGAAAAGGTCTGGGGAAATTTATACTTTGGGTGATGCTTTGGCAGTGGAGAGTAGAGGGAGATAAAAGTTTAGAGGAAAAGGAAAGTATGGAAATTTAATTGGTCAAGGAATGTCAAAATCAAAGAGTAGGATGGTATGTTGGCATTGTGGAAAGACTGGGCATGTGAAGAGGGATTGTTGGGTTCTTTAGAACAAGAATAAAAATAAGGAAGACACCAAGGAGGTGAATGTGATAGCAGGTAATGTTTGTTAGGATGTATTAATTCTCTCCATAGATAATATTTCCAAGTCTTATGTTTTAGATTTAGGGGCTTCTTTTCATGCTATACCACATAGGCATTATTTTATTCATTATGTTCAAGGGTGTTTTGAACATGTTTATCTTGGTGATGATGAGCCTTACAACATAGTAGGAAAAGGAAGTGTTCAGATCAAGATGTAGAATGGGAACACTTGGATACTAAAGGATGTCAAGCATGTGCCTAAGTTGAGGTGGAATTTGGTATCCATAGGACAGCTAGGTAGTGAAGGTTATATGGTGACATTTATAGTATATTCTTAGAAGGTGACCAAGGGTGATCTTATAGTAGCAAGAGGTAAGGAGGTTAGTACCCTATATTTATCAATTAGTGCTGACTATTGTAATTTAGATGCTATAGATGTAAATGAAACTTTATGGCACAATAATCTTGGTCACATGAGCCAAAAGTGCATGCTAATTTTGAAGCATAGGTTTCCTAGATTGAAAGGGTTTAATTTAAATTTTTGTGAATACTATGTGCATGAAAAATAGAAAAGGGTAAAGTTTCTCAAGGTCAGACCTACAAGGAAGGAGAATAAGTTGGAGTTGGTTCACTCAGATGTATGGGGGTTTGCTTCTATTGGTGGTTCCTCTTATTATGTCACTTTTATTGATGGCATAACTAGGAAAGTTTGGGTGTATGGCATTAGGAAAAAATATGATGTGTTGATACATTTAAAAGATTGAAAGCCTTGGTTGAAAAATAAATAGGTGTCAAGTTAAAATGTCTCAGGTCAAATAATGGTGGGAAATATTACAACAATGAATTCTTTGATTACTATTCTAGGAATGGAATTCATAGATAGAGGACAATTCCAAGAACTCCATAATAGAAAAGAATGTTAGAAAGGATGAACATGACTATCATAGAGTGTGTTAGGAACATGAGGTTGCATGTACGATTACTCCTTTAGTTTTGGGTAAAATCTATAAATATGGTTGTATATCTGATCAATAGAGGTCCTTCATCTTCTTTGGATGGAGGCATACCTAAGGAAGATTGGTATGGTAAGAAGGTTGATTATTCATTTCTTAAAATATTTGGCTATGAAGCTTTTATTCATATTGATAAAGATGATAGGACAAACTAGAGGCTACGTCTAAAAAATGCACCTTTATTGGTTATGGTGAGGATGACTTTGGTTTTTGGATTTGGAATCTTAAGGATAGGAAAATATTCCAGTCTAAGGATGTAGTATTTAATGAAAAATTCATGTATAATCAATAGTTATAGGATTAAAGAGAGGATTCTATAAAAGAGTACATAGTATTGGAGGACATTGCAGATGATAAAGTGTCCAAATAACTAGTTCATGAGCCTATTCCATAAGAACCCCAAAATCCTATGGTAAGAAGGTCTTTTAGGGTAAGAAGGGAACCTGAACATTTTCTCCATCTCTTAAATATTTATTACTCACTGACAATGGAAACCTAGAGTGATTTGAAGAAGTAATACAGGTAAATGTCAGGAAGAAGTGGGATCAAGCAATGGATGAGGAGCATCAATATCTCATGAAAAATAAGAATTTAGATTTGTTAAACCCACCTAATTTTAAGATAACATTACAAAATAAGTGGGTGTATAGAATTAGAGAGGATGATGGAGGCAAGAAAAGGTAGAAGGCCTGATTGGTGGTAAAGGGGTTTACACCGAAGAAGGGAATTGATTTCAATGAGATCTTTTCCCCAGTGGTAAAAATGAGGATAGTGGCAACAAAAGAATTACAATAGAGTAGCTAGATGTGAAGACTATGCTCCTTTATGTTGATCTAGAGGACTTATATATAGAGCAACCACAAGGATATGAGGTCAAAGGGAATGAGAACATGGTGTACAAACTGAAGAATATTTTGTATGGCCTAGAAAAAGATCCATGATAGTGGTACAATAAATTTGACAATCTTATGATGGAGCAAGAATACTCTAGGTGTCATTTAGACCATTATGTATATATCAAAAAGTTTGATGATGGTGATTACATTGTCATATGTTTGTATGTGGATGATATGTTAGTTATAGGTAAGAACATGTAGGAAGTAAAGGTAATCAAGGAAAAACTTAGTAATTATCTTTCTATGAATGATTTGGGAGCATTAAAAAAATCCTTGGTGTGAGAATAACTTGGGATAGGAAGGAACGTAAGTTGAATTTATCTCAGGAAGAGTACATTAAAAATGTCTTAGATAGGTTTAGTATGTAGGATGCTAAATTGGTTGGGACTCTTTTGGTAGGACATTTCAAGTTATCAAAGGAGTAGTGTCCCATGATAGAGAAAGAGAGAATCTATATGTCTTGTGTACCTTACTCATCCACAGTTGGTAGCTTAATGTATGCCATGGTGTGCACTAACCTAGATATTTCCCATGTAGTGGGAGAAGTAAGTAGGTACATGAGTGATCCAAGAAGAGAGCACTGACATGTAGTGAAGTAGATCCTTTGGTACTTGAGAGGGACCATAGGAATAGTTTTAAGCTATGGTGGATTGGACACCACTTTATGTGGTTATGTAGATTCAAACATAATTGGATATTTATACAATCAGAGTACAATAAGATATGTATTTACTTTAGGTGACATAGTGGTGAGCTTGATTTCATGAATATAGAAACCTTTGGCTTTTTCAACCATTGAGGGTAATTATGTTACTACCACAAAGGTAATAAGAGAGATGATTTGGGTATAGTAGTTGCTTGAAGAGTTAAATCATAAGCAGGAGGAAGGGAAGATATATAGTGATAGTCAAAGTGTTATAAATCTAACAAAGAACATTGATTTCCACTCTATGATGAAGCATATATAGTTAAGGTACCATTTCATTAGGATGGCTTTGGAGGAATAAAAGTTAAATCTAGATAAGATTCATACCAATAAGAATCCTGTAGACATGATGACCAAGGTGGTCACATGGGAGAAATTAAAACTATGTTCAGTTTCAATTGGCCTTCAAAGATGATAGTGAAAGGTTGAGAATCCTTCTTAGAGGAAATTAGTCTTCAAGTGGGAGATTATTATGTTATAGATCCTAATTATATATTACAATGTATTTAAAATATTGTACATTTAAAATTATACTACACACTCCTTCTGTATTCTTGCCAGGGTTTGGGGGGGGCCAAAAAAATTTTGGACCCCCTTAATGGGGAAATATTTTGGGTTGACTTAGCCCATGGTTTTGGTACCCATTATTTTGTAAAATTACTATATGGCTATCTATTGATATATTATAGATGTAGTAGGTAATACATTAAAAAGAGATGAACTAAGTTTTGACGAAGTGAATAAGTGTGTGAATTCAAGAGAGTTTGTAGAGCATATCTCCAAACAATATTTTATGAATTGTAATTGTGAAAAGACTAATATAAGAGTGGATTTTACTCTTATGGCTTGTAATAAAATATGATCAAGTGTTTCTTGATAGATGTAGCTCACATTGGGTGAACCACATTAAATTTAATCTTGTTATGCATTTTTATTTATGTTCTATTCATATCTATTATTATTGTGGTTATATGAAATTTTTTCACATCAATTTCTGATTTATTCCTAATAATAAATCTTCAAATGTAGCCTAAAATATCTATCAAACCCTCAAACTTCTTAAAACATGTTTGGTTTCCTCCATGACTTTCTATTGATTATAAGAGGTATGTACTAAAATAATGATCATTTATACCAATGGTATGAACCTTAGGATGATATGGGAAGCCTTCATGAGTCATAATTATGATTTTTACAAGAAATTAAGGATTTATTCCACCAGTAGATACCTCAAAATCATAAACTCTCAATAATGGTCCTTGAACGTTGACTATATGAGTACAATATTCTTGTTTTTAAACTATACCAGCTATGTTTGATCCTATTATGCTGTCAACATTGGTTTATGAGTGATTAAATAGTGTTATGATTATATAGACATCATTTAAAAAATGAACTCCACTCCCTTCACTGTTATCAGTCCTTGACTTCAAGTATTGTAATTGAGAGCTTCTCAAAGAAAACAAGATGTATGATTCTTTTGACTATGCATATTGATGATTTTAGATTTTTCTTTGTGAGTAAGTATATTTGATTAGGATTAATTAGGATATAAAATCCTTATTTATATTATTTACACCTTCTACTAGTCATTTTTAAACCTTGTATGTTCCATCAAAACATCATTTCCTTTCATTTTCTCCAAGATAACTACCCTTGTCAATAATATTATAGGTGATTATTGGAGGTATGGGAGTTCTTGGATGGTTTTTATATCCATGTCACCATAAATTAACACCTTTATCCCTCTTAAGTGGTTTAAAACCTCCTCCTTTGGTGTATTTTCCCCTTCAATCATTGTTCTTAGGCTCCAACACAGTCTAAGTCTATACACAAGCCTATGTACTCACTTTGATGAGTTGGCATATCTTTCATAGTATTTATTAAGGTTAAAACATGTTACTTAATAAATTTTATGTAATTTTAATTCACAAGTTTATCCCTTTGGAATAATGTACCCTGAACTACACCTTTAGGGTAAATAAATGTATGAGAAGGAAATGACCCTAACATTAACTATAGGTGGACATTTCAAAATTAACCTTGAAATTTACCTTTATTAGGAAACCTTATCATAGCCTTTATAAATTCATATATTCATTATTTTTTCATTAAACTTCCACTTGATCATGTTAACCTTTCATTACTAATGTGCCTCAATCCTTTTTGCATTTGGAGATAAGTTATTGAGGAGGTTGTAGATGGTTGCTCATTTCATTTGGCTCAAGACCCTATTATCACATAATTAATTTTGATTTCATCTTTAATTTATTATAATATCAAATAAACAACCTATATCTCATAATTTTGAACAAACCTCAGAGATGCAATTTGATTTCACCATGGCATGACTATTGAAAATGAGTTTGTTCCACAAACAGGCCTATATTTTATTTGAGAAGGTTTTGGTTGAGTTTTGACCATGGATGTAGGTGTTAATTTATTTATTCTTGATCTTATTATTATATTTTAATGTTTATTGAATCTCCAATTAGGCTTAGGGGCTCCTAAACATCTTGTCACCCTCCATTAGGTTTGAGTCCAACTTTACCTAAGAGACAGGCTTGTAGTCGGTAAACTAGGCCTGAAATTTCAAGGGGGAATTTAATATGGTAGAGACCCTTTTTTAGGTTAAAATATACCCATTTATCATGTACAACACCTATAACTTTGAATTCATCCTTTCAATCTTGTCTTCCAGATAGTCCATTCCACTATTCTGCCTTCACATAGTGCATCTCCAAATGGTGTAGAGTGTACCTTTAGAAAAATATTATAGATGTAAAACCAATAAATTTATTGGTTTTATATATATTCTCTTTTATCCAATTTGATTACAACTCCATCAAATATATTATCTAGTCCATTTCTCTGACTTCTTAATATACTAGCCACTCTACACAAGCTCTTTTCCTAGTTCAACATACCAAATCTCATTATAGGTTTCATGAGGAAAATATAAAAAATTGGATGATATTTTGTGATCATATTATATCTTTCATAATTAATTTAATACTTTCAATCTCATTTCACAATAAATTTTCACTCTTCATCCTCATTAGAGCCACCAAGCCTTATAGCCCTTTTTAAAGGCTTTCTTGATTATATAGACAAAACATAAGGATTTATCCAAAAATAAGGCTCAATATCATCACCCTATATTTATTTTCATATTCCCACAAGTTTTCTTGGCATAATACATCCCCTAGACCACTTTTCTATCTTTAGGCCTCTTAAAATTAGGTCTCTTTAAGAACTAATGACACCACAAACCTCTTATTCCATAACTTACCTATATTTACTTGGTTTAAAACTATTTAATTTGTTATAAAACAATTAAAATTTATAAAATATAAATTTTTACCCCTTTTTGATAGGTAAAAATCCCAAAAATGGACTTTTGCCTTCAAAACCCTAACTCAAGGTTTTTTCTTCCTACACAGATCCAAGAGGGGTAATAAATGGATATTGATCCATGTAAGGAAATTTTTACCACTATGATAGTTAATTTAATTATTAAAAACCCATACACATCCCCTCCAATCATTAATAAGTCTCCATAGCACATCTTCTCCACTTTTCTATAGACCTTTATGCTTGATTGTTAAGGGTTTCTTGCTTTCATTGTAAAAGGTTAGCTATAGCTGGAGTTTATATGAAATACAATGAACTTGAATAATATTAAACTTTTATTTTAAGTTAATTGATGTGATATTAATCCTCAATTAGTCATATAAGTCTACTTATCCAATTTAGGCACTTGGGCCTAGTCTAGGCCTAATAGGCCTGACTGCATGTAGTGAGCTCTTTTGGCCACTTTGAGGGGTATGGGATTGTGTAGATATTATTTATAAATTTTTAATACCAAAAAACATATTTAATACCAAATATTTATGTCTCCAATACTTTTCACCATGTTTTTTCACCTTTTCTTTCACTCATTGACTAATCTGCAGGGTACTCAACTCCTAGAGTATCTCTGTGTTTTAGGTCTATAACACCTCAATTATATTCAAAGGTTTGAAACTGACCTTGAAAATTTAATATATCATATTGGTTTTCCATATATAATATTATTATATATTAACCTCAATTCCACCCTTTGCCTCATACCATTATCCAAGCCAAAAAGAAGATTGTAGGTGTTCTTTAAGGTAAATGATTGTATGTTGTTTTGATTACTTTATTTGCATATGCTTCATCATATTTTTAATTATATGATATTTTTATCATAATTTAAACTCATATATCTTCATTCTTATAAATCCCCTTAACCCCTTCACAACAACTCATACTTTTCATACCCTACTCTTCATTGTGCTTGCTCATTGGCTTGGTTGTAGGTGGATATTGGATTGTGTATTTAAAGGAGGGGAGGCTTATTCATCATAATTATTCCTCTTATTATTTTATAATATATTATTACCTTGAAATGGTGATAAAAAAACATAATTATCTTCTATATAAGCTTGAATCCATCTTTGACAACACCTCACCAATACCACTATCTACATCCTAAAAGGATGGGTGTAGGTCATCATTTTGACTGTATTTTGGATTTCTTAATTATTCACTTATTTTTGAAGTGAAATAAATTATAATAAAAGGTTTATTACATTCCCTTTAATCTTTGAGGCTAGGCATCCATGCTTTAGGCTTAAAATGGATCAAAGTGATATGGTTTTAGACTAAAATATGGACCTATAAGCATAAGACCTATAGGTCATTATGGACTGTTTAGGTCCATATAGAAGAATCATTTAAGTTTTGGACTCAAAAACCTATTTTTTGAAACCAATTCATAACACATACTATCACTTATTTAAGGTCATACATAATCCAAGACAAGTAGCTTCATCTTTCACATACCTTATAGGCTATTATACGAATTGTAACAGAGTACAACATGATGTGAGAAGTGTTGAAGATTTAAGGGAGATTCATGAAGTGCATTGGATTTAGGGACCTATTTCATTCACCCTATGGACCTCCTATACTCACCAATACCTTGGTTGTCAAAATATCCATTTTTCATAGTCATCCTTAAGAATAACTTCTACACTCAGTTGTAGGTGATAGTTTTCACCATTATATAGACTAAAGAGGAGTTAAGAGGATGTTATTTGAGCTAAACATGTCTTAAAGATATAAATTCCCCTTATTTACTCTAATTTTGTTTGAAATTTTTGAATTGGGTTACTAGAGTGATTGAGTGGAGAAGAAAACAAGAAACATCAATTACCTTAATATTCAAAAAACAACCTTAACAAATTCTAACAAGAGATAACCAAGTTGTTTTATCTCTCTCAACCCAACTCCCAAGACTAAGTTCAAACTAGGATGGTATTAGTATTTATTTATTTATTTATTGAATAGTTCTTCAACTAGGATCATTGAACCTACATGAGGTGGATCTTCATAATCAATCAAAACCATTTACATATCATAGTGAAGCTTGAACTACTATAAGTTCTTATTTGGCTCATTAACAACATTTGAGAATAAAATATTATCTCTTACCTTTCTAACTTATCAATAAAATTTAAATAAGTGACTTGAACTCCAATAAACCTCTAAAAACATGAGACCTAACATAAAACCTTATTGGCTCTCTTCACACTTGTCTTCTTATATATGGAAAATACGTGATCATGTGTTGAGAGTGAGTTTATTGATGATATACCATGATTTTTGATGATATAAAGGGATTGGATGAATTCATTTACACTATTAGTAATGTAAATACATGCTCAACATGGATTTGGAAACCTAAAACTTCTTTTCACAGTCCATTAACTTTCACAAGATCCCATTTTAGATCATGTTTCCCTTACATCTTGAATCTCAAAATTTAAATGGTGGTTATTATATAATTTGAAAATAATCCCTATTTTATATTCAATACAACCTAAAAATTAGATGTTGGAGATAACATACATTTTACATAGGTATTTATTAGAAGCAAACCATATGAAGAAGGGTGGATCTTTCAAGCAAGCTTATGAATTCAATGTCTTTAGAAGATTTTATATGACTAATATAAGATTATATATGATTTATGGAGGATTATATATGAATTATGGAGGGTTTTAAACCTCTAAGAGTGACCACCATGAAGAGAAAACAATATTTTTAGTAGAATCCATCAAATCAACTTGTCACTAAGACCTTCTCCTTTTAAGTGAAACTTTCTCATGGAGATTAATCAAAAAATGAAACCAATATGAAAGGGATATAAAATTATTGTATAAAATATTTTAAAAATATTTTTTCTCCATCATATCTTGAAGTAAAAAATCAAAAGAAAACCTGGACCTTGTCTGGATGAATAGGCCATCTAGACACCCCTGCACTACTAGAGATTGTTCATAAAGATGGGGTAATGAACCATAAAAAAGATGAAAAAAAGTGTAATTATAATTGTTTCACTATAACTTAAAAAAATATTATGGCCCAAATATCTCTCTCTTGACCATATAGAGTGAAAACTTGAGGCTTTCTTAGAGCTGTCCAAGACTGCCCAAAATAGTTTTTCCTTACCACGAAGAACCAAAAGCCTACCTATGAAATACAAAACATTGTAAATATTTTTTATGATTTAAATTACCTTTCCTTCATTATATAAACCTTATGAATTACTTGGGCCTCCATTAATGGTAGAAACCCTATTTCATGTCGAGTTTGTAACTAATAAGTTTTCCTTACCTTTGTTGGTTCTTGTGCTTGGATATGATTTTAAAGGCATAATAAAGGATATTATGGACACCATGGATTATTTCATATGATATTTGGGATTTTTTTATTAATAAAAACCTTCAAAAACATGTTTAATCAAAGCCCTAAAAGGCTAAAAATACATTTTTTTGCTCCCAAACTCCTCTCTTCCACTCCAAATGAATTGAAATGGCCCTTAACATGTATAAATAGGGGGAAACCGTCATAAGGAGGTGGAAAAAACCAATTTTAATTCTAAAAAAAATTACTTTTTCACTTATAATTTCTTTTTATAAGGTCCTTAAGTCATCTAATGCACTTTTGTGGGTCTTTGGGGCATATTAGATTCTCTAGACATCATTTTTTACTCTTTATAATTTATGACACTTTGTGAAAACCTCCTTCCTAGCCCTGAATGATAAAACACTTAGGAAAGTAGCTAGATACTTAACTTGTAATTCAAAACCCATTTCTAGGCCTTTTCCTTAAAATCTCTAAATTCACCTTAAAACTTGCTTAAAGTGTTTCAAAAGCTTTCAAGGGACATGAGGAAGGGTGATGAGGTTTGTATTATCTTTCCACCATTATATCATCCACTACACAAGGACCCTACACAACTCCTCACACCATACCAATACCTTCTAGGATACTTCACTGCATCATCCAATTAGGACTAGGTAGAGACTAGCCATGGAGGTAAAAGGTCACTAAATGGTCTAGGAGAGTGGCTTGATCCATCTAGGAAAAAATTTCATATGTAGGCCAATTTTGGCCAATAGGACCCTAAGCTAAGAATTTTTCTATCTAATTCTAGCAAGTATCACTTTTTTCACACCCTTCAATAAATCACTTTTATGAATAATAATATGACCTTTTCATACATAATATGTTTGATCATGCTAAGTAGTTATTTGAACTACTTTGCTAATCAAGGTTTTAGTGAACAAAGATATCATTATATCCTTTTGTTAAAGCATGGTGGATGCTCAAAGGATAGATGGTAGAGATTTTAGGGTGAAAAGACCCCAACCTAAGATTTAGATATACAATCTCATTGGGTAACACCTACTTAAATTATTTATCACCTATAGTGTTGTTATTTTTTAAATGCCTCCTCGAATGTTTAATAAGTAATATTAGTATACCTCACCTAGTTTTTAGTAAATACATACGTGTATATGAGAAATATATTTTTGTATGTACTGACTATACATGTAGTCAGTCCTACATGTATTCCCTATTTGTACTTTGATAAGGAGTTCTGAATA
>JARHVA010000397.1:2510000-2525000 GCA_037957365.1 Torreya grandis | reverse complement strand
GATTTTGTAATTAATTGAAAATATTCTAGGGTATAGTTATGGTATTGTGTGGTGTAATCTTTCATCATTACTCTGATAATGGAAATTGATGTGAGTATGAGGTTGGGGGGTATAAAAGCACTATATCTGTAATGATTTAGACTAGCTATGGGCTAGGAAGTGGAGTCTCTCATAGTCTAAAAACTCACTTCTCCCCTTTGCATGAGGTAGCCACTGATTCATTTGGGTTATTTACCATGAGCACCACAAGTTAGACATGAGATATTCATGCATAATGGTCATCTTATGGGTTAAGTGTTCCTTTAACTCCTTGTAGGTTTTTTATAAAAATAACCCTTGTGAAATTTACTTGATGTAGCCTTATGAAACATTAATTGGTCCTGAACTTGGATTCTTATGCAAAAGAAACAAGGTTGAACTTGATTAAATACATGAATGTAAAATATTTTAAAATCAATCCTGTTATGAGTGAGGTAATGGTTGATTTACTTGAAAATAATGTTCTAGAATGAATATTCTAATCTAAAGGCATGCATTGGTTGGTAAGTGAAAATATGTTGTGAATAAGGTATTGTTTTGTGTATACTTGACATCAATATTTTGAAATTAATATTCTTGATTATTTAAAGCATGAATACAATATATTATGATTTTATGCTTGAAAGGAACAATGTAAAATCTTGATCAGGTAGGTTTTGAAATCCTAAGTATTTTTAAATGCTTCCAAAGAAGTCTTGACATTTAAATTAGTTGAGAGGGATTCTTCTAAATATTTTAGAGAAAGAATTTGTACATGATATTGTAATTTCGAATGAAGAGAATCAGTGAATAAGTGGAAGATATTCTCATTCAAAATATTATGCTCGTATTTTCTTAGACAAATATTTCCATTATTTGATGTAAACTTGTGCCATTTCAGATTCTAATTATTTGTAATTTATAAAGTCAGCTATGTTGTTTTAAAGAGAACCACTAGTTTGGAATTCTTGAGCTAATGCATTGACTAAATCTTCTAAGCTAGTTCTAGAATGAGTTTTAGGTTGATTATACCAATCTAAAGCATCACCTCAAAATGTCTTAGCTAATATTTTTGTGGTAACAAAGGTGTTTTAAAATTTAACCTAATCTTTATATAGATTGACAAAGAGTCTTCAAATGCAAAGCTGGATTAGTGGATCTATTATAAGTAATAATGGGAACTATGCCACCTATGTCAATGCTTGTATCTTGAAGAAAAATAGGTTCATTTTGCAAGTGTGTGATATTTTTTTAATAATTGGGAGTTGTGCTATATGGTTACCATGTGCATCTCTAACGGGGGTAGAGGAATTAGTATTTTTCACTAGCCATTGAGTAGGTTGGGGTTGGTTTTGGAGATGAATTAACTAGTTTTGCATTTACATAATTTGTTTGACACTATTATTTTGAAAATTAGCCATTTAATTGAGATTTTTTAATAGTAATTGATTAGTTTGAATGGTATTTTGACTAGTCTAATCAAAATTACATGCATTAATATTATTTTAGGCATTAAGAGTTGGAGGTGAAATAGTAGCATAAGATGCACTAGTGGCATGAAAAGTAATAGTAACATTATATGTAATAGTAGTTATATAGAATCGGGTATTACTTTGGGTGGTTTTAGTAGACCCAATAAAATTCACTCCTACCATGTTTTTATAAATACTTTCCATGGATGTGAAATAATGCATGGAATATGATTTAATAATATTATAAGGATGTATGAGAGATGGAAAGTATGTGGTAGAAGTCATAAAATAACTTGCCTCAAATCCTATAGAAAATCTAGGTGAAGGTGAATGAGGTTCTATAATATGAGGTCCCCTCATGAGGATATAGAGGACTATGGGATCCTTACCTCGATGTTGAGTATTTTAATTGATGAATAGGATAATTTTAGCTATATATTCAATGTCAATTCATATTCTACTATTTTCATAAATAAAGGATTAAGGGCAATGGCATATGGAGGATTCCCATAGTTTGTAGTTCTAGTGGTAATATGGATATTCATGAGATCTAGATTAGTTACCATAAAGTGTATCTTAGAGAGAATATTTTGTTATTGAATCTTGTCATGTTAGTTTGATTTTACTCTGTAACATCATCAAATAGGTGTTGCATGATGAAAGAGTTGATTTAAACACTTACTAGAGAAATGATAAACTTAAAGGTTGAAAAATGAACCAGTTCAAGCCATTTGATCTAGTCAGATTAGTAAGGTGACATTCAAATATGGAATATGATGAAATAAATTTTGATGACTATGTTAGATAGTCATAAAACTAGAACGTTCTAAAATAGACTGGGTTAAGATGGTTGACAAAATTTTGATATGAAGTAAAATAGAATGGGTCAAGTTGGTTGATGAAGTTTTAATAGGAATAAAAATAGAACAATCTAAAATAGACTAGGTCAAGCTAGTTGATGAAGTTTTGATAGGAATGAAAATAAAATAGTTTAAAAAATATGAGGTCTAGTTGGTTGATGAAGTTCTGATAGGAAGAAAAATAGAATAGTCTAAAATAGACTGAGTCAAGTTATTTGACAAAGTTATGACATGAAAGAAAATAGAATAATATAAAATAGACTAAGTTGATCTGGTTGACAAAGTTCTATCATCTAGGAAAAATTTAAAATGGTCTGAATCTAGATGATTGAGTTCTAGTTAAAAAAATAAAAACTAAGCACACCTAGAATTAGGTTGAGTTAGTCAATCTAATTACATCATACACCAAAAATATTGTATCAACATTAGTTAATACAAGTATATAATACAACATAGAATAGCAAACAACAAGAAATAATAATGTAATTTAGAAGGTAATTAATTATTTGAAAATAAGACCAAGAAGTTATACTAAAGGCTTTGATTATAAGTATAAGATTTCAAAGATACTCACTTATATGTTGGATAGTGTCAACTCATGTTTTAGAGTACTAACTATGGAGGAAGTACCATTCACATAGACCACTAAACGCAATTTCAAGGATAATCTAGAATTAGATTATTAATGCTATCTACTAACTGATGTACCACACAAACAAATGGATGGTTAGATTCCTAAGGTTCAATAAAGAGGTAAATCTTACGCATTCCTAAAATATCATGGTATGTGGAAACAAATACCATGTTTAGCTTTGTATTATGGTTATGAGTAATGGGTAAATCACCTCATACCATAATATCTATAAATGATAGACAAGGACCATAAACAAAGTATCAGGTAACCCTTCATTATAGTAGCCGAGTAGTTTTAAAACTACTAGTACATATTGTCCAAGGAAATCCAAATAAAGGAAAATAAGAGTGAAAATCAATGATTCAAGAACTAAATTTTTATTTTTGGAAAGTAAAAAATAGGCATCCAACTAAAAAGTAAATTAATTTTAATTTGTATCAATTTAGGTTAAATCCTTTTGCTTGAAATAGGAAAGAAAAAAGAGAACAAGGTTAATTCAGTTGATTGAGTTGAAAAAATATAATAAAATGGAGTCAAGCTAATTGAATTAGTATATTATAAATATAGGTTATAAAATACATATTTGAATAGGTTGAATTAGTTTTCAAGGAAGAAAAAAGATATGAAACTGGGTTGCTCTTGTCGACCTAGTTGACTGTATAGGTATAGTTTTATAGAAATAATAAACTAGTAAAATAGATACTAAAATTTAAATTTTTAAAAACATGAAGAAATTATTTTTTTTGAAAATTAATAAAGTGAAAATACTTATTTGGTTATAATGAACCTATAAAATAAGACATAATCAACTAGGCCGATGTAATATTTTTCCTAAATATGTTATTATTTTGAACTTGGTCATCTAGGTGAAAGTTTGAACCAATAAAGGTAAAAATATAATTATTAAATATATTCAATTTAATAAACCTAGTATAGGAAAAATTAATAAATAATAAATAAAATAAAACTATGTCAATCAGATTGATGTAGTTTTATGAAACTAGAAATTCTACACATAGAAATTTGAACTAGGTCGACATGATCACCTTTGTTGGAAAACCTGAAAATAAATGGTTGAACTATATTAATAGGATTGATTAGGATATAAAAATATATACATATAGTTGAATTAGGTTGATAGAATTGATGAAGTTGTAAAAATTTTTCATACAAATCCAAATTAGGTCGACAAGCTCAATAAGGTATAGAAACTTGCATGTAGAATGTTAAATTAGGTCTACATGGTTGATTAGTTGTCTGTAAAGGAAAATTGGAAATTTTCAAGGGTTATATTCACATCAGGTTCACCAAAATGTATGCAATTGAAATAATATATATCTAAAACTTTTACTACTCAATAATATCCAATCTTGGAGAAGTTAAACAACTAAAAATTTACTTATAAATACATTTTTATATTGGGGTAATGACAAATAATGGATCTTATAAACCTACACTAAGGGATATATTATCACACAATGGTAAAGGAAAGGTTTCTAAATCCTCTAGTCAATTATCATTTTGTGATAGACCTAGTGAGGTCTTATGATTGTAATAATAGTAAGCAATCTAGTCTACTAGAAAAACATATAAGCTAATCTAGTAAATGAATATGTAAGCTAATCTAGTGCCCACCAAATTTTGTGGCATAAATGAGGAAGATAATAAACATGCAAAGATAATTATATTTAATATAACATAGAAATAATTTAATTAAGGAGATATGTAATTCAATCCATTAGTTATACAATATCTACTTATCAAAATATAAAGGCCTAGGGGTATAATTACCTTGTTGAAGTGAACTAATTATGCCTCAATCTCTCCATTGTCTAATGGTGCTTTGTAAGAGGTTTTTGTGGCTTGTAAGGATGAAAAGGATACATCAACTCTAGGATACAAGACTTTTCCTATGCATCCAAGACCTCCAAAATACAAGTGCTACTTCTCCAAGGTAAAAACCTAAGAAATAAAAACTCTTAGTGATTGCATAAGCATATTTTTAAGAAATAATGATGTGAAATTTTACCAACCCCCTCTTTAGAAATGAATTTGAGGGGATATTTATAGTCAGTGATTGATCCTAAACCTTCCTAAAAATTAAGCCAACAAGTTTAACTCGGTCAACTTTGTTAAATGGGAAATAGAGTTATTAGGCCTTGACCTACATCAACTTGGGTAGACATAGTTCTTTAATATGTACAGAATTTGCAACAAGGTTGACCTGATTGACATAGTAGAAAAAGTGGGTAAAATAGTTTTTTGCTTAGATAGGGTCTATTTTAGATAGTGTATTTATTAGGGGAGTATATAAGTGGGTTTTTAATGCTTAGGGAATCATATAAGAGTATCTTTTATTGGTTTTAGGTCATGTTATAGGGGCAAATAATCTTGAAAAACACCAAAATTATGCTAACTCGTTTCCTAGTACACCCTTTAAGGCATGCACTCAAAGATATTAAGATTCAACATGTTCTTACAAGTGAGAAAACATCATTCATAGATAAATTTTTAAAATATTGTGTGTATATAATTTATTAATATATAAAACCCTTATCCATACCTTTACACTTTGTAAAAAAATTAAGTAGTTTTAAATCTATAAGGGTGAATGAATAATTTGGTGTGACATTGTAGTTCTCATGTTCAAGGCTAGTTTCTCACCTTTTTTTTGTTGACCCCTCTAAGGGGTATGAGTGCTTTGGACTAAATAAATTAATTTTAGGCTTGTAGGTTTATATTTTTATTTGAATTAACTATAGATAAAAACAAAATAAAATCATATTTCCTTAATATTTTTAATGTCTTCTCATCATCTTAACTTGTTATTAATGATAACTTGAATTGAAAATGGTAGAATAAATTCTCTTATTAGTCTTTATTTTTTTTTTTCTTAAGATTTTAAATTCATCAATTCATTCCCTTGTAAATGGATAAGTGAATAATAATTATTAGTATATACTTTAAATTTGATCTTATGGACTTAGCACAAACTCTAATGGATTAAAACATGATTATTCGAATAGAACCTCAAATCACATTTAGCTTGTGAAACTTATAGATATATTTATTACTTCATATGATTCATGTTACAATTAATACAATAAGACATACCCACATATTCATGTTTTAGGCCTTTTTACATAGATTTTCTAAAGGAAATAAATTAACAATGAATAGTTAAAGAAGAGTTTTTTAAAAGTACACCCTTATCTAGCCTACAAACATAACATTCATTGAAGGGAAATCATAGGTGTAAGGTTATATTATTTATTTCTTTATTCATTCCTTATACTATTCATTTTAATATTACTTGGGGTTATCTCCAAACATGAAAATACTACTCCTTTCATATTTTTTTTACTTTTACATTTTTTTTGATAAATCATGCTTTTTAACTTAAGCAAAGAGGCAAACATTGGAATCATGAAAATTTATTCAAGCATATAGACTCCATATTTTTTACTTGATTAATGAGAGAACATAGATGAATATATTTATCAATAATTGTATCTTATTCAAAAAATTGGCTATTAGTTCATGTTACTTTTATAGTGAAGCATGTATAGGTGACTTTATTCAACATTTCATATTTATTTATCCCTATTAATACCAATGGGTAGTATTAAATGTTTTATCACAAATAATGGTTCAAAGGTTATATGATCCTTAGATGTTTTCTTATTATTATTATTATCATAATATCTAATTAATTAAATTCTAATAATTATTTAAAACCATATATACACAATCCATCGGGAACCCTTGAAAAGTTCCAAAAATCATGAATATGTATGGTAATTAATGTTATAATATTTTACCTAAAATACTGATCAACATATTTTATTTCTAAGAAATTTATGAAGCATAAAATAATAACAAAGTATAGTTACAAATATATTCATATACAATAGCTACTAATAAATTAAAAAAAGGACTCACAATCCTTTTCCATCAAATAATTCATAAACATTTTAATGGGTTGATCCCAAATTGGTAAAATTTGTGATTCAATGGAAAATTGTAATTTTTTAACACTAAATTTTTATATGTAGGAATATGATTAAGAATATTTAAATAGTTCAAGCATAAGGGTGATAAACTAATCTGTAACATCTCTATTAATAGAAAACTTGGATAAATAATATTATAAATTTTTACAGCTAAGATTTCTAAAAATTACAAACTACATATATTGAAATATATTTCAATAAACATAAATCAATGGTACTTAATTGGTTTACTATGCACATACAAATTTAGACTAGAAATAAGTGTAAAATATGTAGGATAAGTATTCAAGATTACTGTTTAAACCTGAAATCTAGAAGTGGGGTTATAGGTTTAAAGGGGTAAAGATACCCTAGGGTACAAGGGTGATAAACTATGTTTATAGTAGGCTAATTAATTTTCAAAGTAAGACAAACAATATTATAAATTTTAATACTGAGATATACTAAAAATAGTAAGTACAACCAATGATTGATATTGAAATAAATTTAAAATAATGGTACTTAGATGGATTACTATGCTCATTTGGATCTGATATGAAACATGCTCAAAATAAACTAGATCTGGGATTAGTTATCAAATTTTAGGTATTTGACCTCTAAGTCCTCATACACTTATATCAAACTCAGACACTTCAATATTAGATAATTACATAAATGCTTATATATAATTTTGTTTCAATTTTCTTCTATGAAATACCTACTAGATATGGACATGACCACCTAGGATATTTTGGATTATGTGTTTCCTTTGCTCTAGTGTGTTTAGATCTAGATCATGGGATGTCATTCCTTGTCAAATAGAAAAATCCTAGTTATTCATCTTCATAGTGACTATGGAAAAAATAGGTTAGTGAGATCATGGTGTGAATCCAGTCCCAAAGACTCCTCTATCATTGGATGTTACCTACATATCCATTACTTTTAAGATAATCTCAAACTAATGTTGAAATCCCTTAATGTGTTGGCTTATGTGTACATAAGGGTGCAATACATGAAAAGTAAGTATGATAAAAACCTAGATTGAAACTTGAAAAATATGACTCATGGGTTTATCCTTTAGTAATTCAAACTTGTAGATGTGTTGTCCCTATGAATAATCTAGAAATAGGAAAAAATAGGTGATCTTTGTTCACATCAATGATTGATTGAGCGCTTTTGTTAAGTTACTTCTATGTTGTTAGGTATGTGTTAGGTTAGATATGAATGAGGTTATATATATATATATATATATATTGTGTGTGTGTGTGTGTCTATATATATATATATATATATATATATATATATATATATATATATATATATATATATATATATCTCAATCCCTTTTTTTAAATTTCTCACATTAAATCACTTAGGGAAACCATAGGTATATATTTAATTTGTAAATTTGATGACTTTATATCACTAGGCACTTGCATTGGAATAATACATTTATGTTAACGTAAGAGTCTGACTAGAATGCTAGTGTGTGGGCAGTTGGAAAATCAACATAGGTCCAAAATCTATAGAGATAGAAAATAATTAAGTTTATAACATTATAAGAATGATATAAGGTTTGAGTCATTAGAATAACATTGATCATACCAAGAGATAAGTAATGAGCATAGATAAATAATGGATACAAGCCTTTCAATAGTGGGAAATGCCTAAAATTAAGAGTAAAAGACAAGGTTTGTATTCTCCAAGTGTATAAGACCGAGGTGATATATAATTTAGAAACAATGTCTATGTTTCCCCCATTTAATCTAGTAATGAAATTAATAGTTTAAAGGAAAATAATATGTACTAGGGTGTGTATAACACACCTTACCTTTGTGTGAGCCCAACTTGAGTGTTATTTTGGTGACTGACCTAAGACCAATAACATGTTACAATATATAACTAGTGCATATAATCTTCAATCAAAATCATTGAAATGATTGAAATATAAAAACATAGTTAAGGAGTACACATGTATCGATGCAACTACCCTACCTTTTGAAATTTTGATTTGACAAGATGTGTCATTATGAACCATTATAGCTAATATTAAGACAAATATAAATTTTTAAACTACATATATATAGAAATATTAGAGGACACATGACCTCAACCTTAGAGAAAAAAGTGAGTTTCCATATGGTAGTTGACATTATCTCAATTATGTAACTCAATCATACTTATAATGGAGGGAGTGTGAGTGAACCAAGTCAGCTCACACTATAAATATGGTGAAGTTGTATGATGTAATCAAGTCAAACCTATAAAATTTAAAATATTGAGTGATTTAATCACCTCAACCATACCAACATATAACCAAATATTACAGTAGATTATCTCAATAATAGTTTGTAAGACTCCATCCTAGTGAGCTAAAGTTTGTACAAGTTTTTGAAAACTAAAATCTGATTTTATTTTTTAATTTAGGTGTTTGTTTCATAGCATATTCACCTTATTATGTATCATGATAAAACATGGGTATAAAATTGGTACTAATGTATATAATTATACCATAAATGTGTATATGACTCATAAAATTTTATAATTTGACCAATTTTCAAACTATCCAAGTGTGGAGAACATGTTTCCATGACATGTCCCAAATATAACCTAAAACTAAAAAATGGTGTAAGTGTGGAGAAATGTTTTCCAAAACATTCCCCCACTTTATATCTAAAAATGTGAAAAATGTGAAGAACATGTTTCTAAAACATGGTTACACTACAATTTAAATCTATGAAGAATGTGGAAGCCATGCCTCTATGACATGCCCACAATAATATGTGCCCCATTTTATGGTGATGGGAATATAAATTCATAGTTACCTTACCTAAAAAACATAATATAATGATGTAAATTGTGTGAATGTATCATCTTTCATTTAGAAGAAACATGTTTAGGTAGACATAGCATTGAAGCGTATAAAATGCGATCACATCAAGTCCTAATATATAGGATATAGATCATGACAAAGTATAGAGAGTAATATGACAACCTCAAAAAATAATAAATAAAACATGAAAGATCACTCAATAGAAAATGAAAATAAAATGGTCCAAAGAGAATGTAAATAAGGGACATGTTTAACTGTCATACAATCAAAGAGATATTAATTATAAATATGTCTATAAAATAACTCCTAATATGCTCAAATATCCATATAACAGGAAATGACATATTCAAATGTCAAATAGGTAAACAAATCATAATTGATGTAAACAATGGAGCATATTAAAATTATTAAATAATCAAAATGAGACACTCAAGCAAGTTCATAAAGGAAAATCATAAGCAACCAACACAAACATATCATACTAGCCTATGGATTATATGTGCTATCAAAAATCATTAAGTACATGGCATATCAAGTACAATGTAAGAGATATAAGTATGGATAAAGGAATGTGTAATTATATAAATTCAAACATGATAATGTGAAGTGATCATATAATGATATAATCTTGATCTATCATGATCAAAGAAGCGGATACCCCCAATATCCATATAACATGAGAAGAGGTAATGCCCAACATATGAAAGTGCATAAATCATGTATCTATGTATTAATAAATCACACTAAAATGATGTGTAAAACACATGTGTATATACAAAATATTGATATTCCTTCTACCAACATGGAATCAACAACATATATGCCAAGGAGCTAATATAACATGTAATAGCTATAGCTATTTTTAGATGTTTGAAATTATTATTATTATTTTGTATTTTTATAATATTTGATACTGAAAATACTATTGTATGATCTCATACAATGGATGCACATAGTTAACTCCCCATTATGAAATAGGTGAAATAAACTGGGAGACCTACCAAGTGTTGGGGATCTAGAACAACAAACATGCTCTGATACCACTTGTTGGGAGAGGGTGTACACCGGAAGCACATAATTTGATTACTAATACCAAGCAACTTAATATGCGGAAATTAACCAGATTCACCAAGCAACTAGAATTCAGAATAACACATGATATGAGAGACAATACCAAATTGTATTAACACTTTATACAGAAAAGAATACAATAAAGAAGATGCCACTTCTTCTCCACCACCTTACAGAGGTTTCCCACGCCTCAAGTGAACAGTAATTCTTCTCCCCAAAGCTCTCCCTCTCACAGGTCCCAACACCCAACTCAAATACAGAGTTGGTGTTCACCTCCCGTGCTCCACGCACACCACAAGTGCTCCACGCACTCCACAAGCACTCCACGTGCTCCACAAGTACTCAAGGTACTTCAAGTAGATCTCCCGTGAATCTGCAACAACCTGCAATTCAACAGACCATACTTATGGAAGGAACTCCCTTGCCTTCCTCTTTCTCTATCCGAGTACACACCTGTACTCCAAGTAGATCCTGCCTGATACTGCTCCCTGTTGTGTTGCTGTCTGTATGACCTTGCACACCTGCAAATCAAGCAATGGTTCCAATCACCTGTGAACCTCGACCTTGCACACACATACACCTGCAGATCAACGATCTTACTTATTGAAGAACCCAGCTGGCTCTCCAATCCAGCACCAACACACCTGGTACTGTGGCACTAGGAGGAACGCACCATAGCTCTACCTCACACACAGAAGGAGCTTATAATTATGCTCTCTTACTCCCTAGCACACTTTTCCAATACAACCATGAGTCTATTATATAGATCTCATCCAAACAATGATTAGACATCTAATTACAATAATTAGATCCGCAGCTATGAGTCTAAAATTAGCGCTCATCATGCAAACTCTTGCTTCGTTAGTTCACTGCCCGTAAATAACTCACAGTCGAACCACACAGGCGACCGACGCCGGTCCCTGTTCGCCTGGAGGTGACTGACGTCGGCCGATATATGACCGACGTCGGTTGCTTCTCTGTGCTATCCCGCCGACGTCGGCTGATCAGACCGACCCTAACTTCTTCTGCAACTCAGCAACCTCCTCCCCTGTTTGCATCAATGAAGCTTTTAGCTCCACAATCTTGACAATCTCCCACTTGGAGATAAACAGCTGCACTGTACCTGTACCTATACTCTGTCTAATCTATTTCCTGGTTTGTATCCCTCTTCAAGCTCCCACCTGAAGACAACCCACCACACATCCCGTGGTGTACCACCTGTCATCCGAGTAACTTGCCACATCCGAACCTACAAATACATGTAGTGAAGTCCTGACCCTGCATAGCAACACCTGCTGCCGGTCCCTCTCAAAAAACCTGAGAATCCACTTCCCCGAATTGGCTCCTAACTCTCTGACAGCTCCCACTGCATGGGAATACTCAGGTCTATACCAGACCTCATGTGATTTTGGACACTGTACCTATCCAGCCCTTAGTGTGCTCCGGTTCTGCATCTCGAACCTCGCCAACACCTGATTCACATCAGCTCCCACTCGAGACAAAATCAACCTGTGATCTCCATGCCTCCCATGTCAAAGAATTCCGCTGCTCCAAACTCCTCCTGACATGCCACTGAACTAATCTTACCCTTAGCTCAGCAAGACCCTATATGTACACCCCTGCTAGCTAGCATACTATCCACATACAGCACCAGAATGATGTCGCGACTCATCATCCCCTTGGTAAGCCAAAACCACAGTAGTTACCCTGACATTGACTGAAGCCATGCTCCGTCCTCCACCTGTCAAACCTGGTACCACTGTCCTGCAGCTCCATAAGACCATATAACCTGGTCTTCTGTCTCACGTATCCGTTCTCTCCATTCTTCTACTAAGGTATCCATTCGTCTCTGTGCTTTTATACCTGCTGGCATCTCCACCAAGACACACCTGTCTGGTTCTCCTCCAAGGAATCACATCCTCATCCATGCCAAGCTCACACCTGTTTCCTGGATCCTTCCTGCTCTACAATCAGCAACAAGTATGAAGAAGAGGAACAACGAATTTGAGGGCCTACTTACGCCTTCAGTCCTCCGTATGGGTGTTTGAGACTCCTTGACAGCATGCAGTCCACCCAAAATTCATTACAGTGACCGACCTCGGTCACTCCACAGTCTGCATCCGACCGACGTCAGTTCCATGCGTCTGTACCTGACTACCAACCTGCCTGCGCTGGTGTCCCTGCTGCCGACGTCGGTTCTCTTAACCGACATCGGTCTTACCTGCTACCGACCTCGGTTCTCCTAACCGACGTCAGTCTTACCCTGCCCGACATTGCCAGCTTCGGTCTGCACATGACCGACATCGGCACCTGTCTGTTCGACGCCGGTTCCTCCTGACCGACATCGGTGTCTGTGTTCGCCTGTGAGTGATGACTTTTTACCCGCGAGCTTCTTTGAATCAAAACACATGTCCAAACTGCCCTGCTCAGAAGTATCCAGCCATATCCACTGGGTTCTGTCCGCCATCTCCTCCATAAACACCAAGGCTTTCCAGTTCTTAAGCCTGTCAAATATATCTATCCTCCGCTTAAGAACATGCATCTCCTCCCTGCTCATGTGACCAAGCCTACGAAGCCACGTCTCCGCAACAAAAGAAGAATCAGTAATATAAACAAGTAGATAAAGGATACCTGTTTTCTTACCACCAGCTAATTTAAGTGCATCCGCTGTGAGAGTTCTTGTGCATCTCTCATCACCCAATCTTTCTGAAGAAATTAGCCATATCTCCAAACCTGGGACCTACATGACCTTCATCAACACCTGTGTGTTGGCCGCCTGCAATTTCAGCTTCACTTTGGCTTTGCCAACAATCTGACAAGGCTCACCAGCTCCTCTACCTGGAACTGCATGGAAAGAGGCAACCGAATCTTTTATCCAAGATTCAACTTTATCCAAGAAACCTACAAGAACATCCTGTGCAATAACACCTGCAACATCTGTATCTTCAGTTTCTTCATGTTGATCTGCTACCAACCAACAATAATCTTTTACCAGCTCTTTCTTTCCATAAGACCGTGAGTGACCATCTGTGCTTTTCAACTCCTCCATTCTTAGCTTACTTTGATCTGCAGTTGCTCTACTCCCACTCAATCAGATACCCCTGAGAGTGGCCTGTAACCAAACACAAAACCTGCTTCCTCCAACCTCAGCTCAGATACCACCTGTTGGTATCAAGCTCAAGAACCTACAACCAAGGCTCTGATACCACTTGTTGGGGATCTAGAACAACAAACATGCTCTGATACCACTTGTTGGGAGAGGGTGTACACCGGAAGCACACAATTTGATTACTAATACCAAGCAACTTAATATGCGGAAATTAACCAGATTCACCAAGCAACTAGAATTCAGAATAACACATGATATGAGAGACAATACCAAATTGTATTAACACTTTATACAGAAAAGAATACAATAAAGAAGATGCCACTTCTTCTCCACCACCTTACAGAGGTTTCCCACGCCTCAAGTGAACAGTAATTCTTCTCCCCAAAGCTCTCCCTCTCACAGGTCCCAACACCCAACTCAAATACAGAGTTGGTGTTCACCTCCCGTGCTCCACGCACACCACAAGTGCTCCACGCACTCCACAAGCACTCCACGTGCTCCACAAGTACTCAAGGTACTTCAAGTAGATCTCCCATGAATCTGCAACAACCTGCAATTCAACAGACCATACTTATGGAAGGAACTCCCTTGCCTTCCTCTTTCTCTATCCGAGTACACACCTGTACTCCAAGTAGATCCTGCCTGATACTGCTCCCTGTTGTGTTGCTGTCTGTATGACCTTGCACACCTGCAAATCAAGCAATGGTTCCAATCACCTGTGAACCTCGACCTTGCACACACATACACCTGCAGATCAACGATCTTACTTATTGAAGAACCCAGCTGGCTCTCCAATCCAGCACCAACACACCTGGTGCTGTGGCACTAGGAGGAACGCACCATAGCTCTACCTCACACACAGAAGGAGCTTATAATTATGCTCTCTTACTCCCTAGCACACTTTTCCAATACAACCATGAGTCTATTATATAGATCTCATCCAAACAATGATTAGACATCTAATTACAATAATTAGATCCGCAGCTATGAGTCTAAAATTAGCGCTCATCA
>JARHVA010000397.1:2375000-2505000 GCA_037957365.1 Torreya grandis | reverse complement strand
GAATATCAAATTGACATATGAAAAGGAGGAACATGACACAAGCATTTTGAAGACTTTGAATTACTTCAAATTTCATTCATTATTCTCTTATTCTTTGTAACATATCAGAGACGATAAAACTTTGGTAAATAGACCACTAATACATTTTCTAAGGGTTAAATAACATGTTCAATTAATGTAGGTGTATTGAATTTTACTATTTAATTTATAAAATGATTATCTAAAAATGATTAAATCTAATATCTTATGATTATTTCAAAAATTTAGTCATATGTGTAAAATTTGATGTACTTAGCCTAAATAATAATGATTACATCACCATGTGTGATACTTTGTCGATCTTTTTAGGTTGTAACAGATGTCTTTCAAATATATTTTTTTACATGAAATTCATTTATAAATAAATATTATTCCATTTTCTATGAAGATGAATCTTGTTTCAACACTTGCATTTTGTTATTTCATATTTTTATTATTTTATTTTCTTATATTTAGTCTTTCCAATTAGTTTTGTTTAACTTTAGATTTAAATTATTAGTCAATTTGTTTAGTTACTTATTTATTTATTTTATTTATTTTCTTTCAAGTCTGATAGTTTACTTAAATGTTTTATTCTTGTTATAGTTGTAGATTTACAATTTTATTAACATCTAACTCACTAAATATAGTATTAATTCTTAATTAGTTTTAACTTATATATTATCTCTAGTTTACTTCTTTTTTGTTTAGGTGTTTGTCTACTTTTCTTAGTTGTTTTAATTTTATTTCATCTTTGTGATATGATCATGTGTATTGGATATATCTTTCCAACAATATATGTTTTCTTTCCTTTAAGGGATTTCTTGATATATAGGATTTCCTCTATCAAATAGGTCAAATAAAAGTTAGAAAATAGATTTAATACTGATTAAATATATAAGTGATTATCATATTTGATCATAGTATTATTTATAAGTATATTATTATTGACATGATTAATAATAATGTTATGTTTGATTGAATTATATAATCTTGATTTATATTTATTATTAAATATATTAATCCCCATAACTTTAAGAAACCCTTCTATGTATATTTGGAATGAATTATCATTCATTAGACCCTTACAATTGGACTTGTATGATTCCACCTTAACCTTCACAATAGGTGAAAGGGTTGGTTTTTTGACGTGAAAATTTTCACCATCAAAAAATTTGGCAACTATGTTGAGAAAATTTTAAATAGAGTTTATTTCTTATATAATTATGCATTCTTGTCTTCAATGATTCACACTACCATAATTGGTCACTAGTTTTCAGTTCATAGTATTATTAGTTGGTAGCCTGAATTTTGATTCTAGTTTAGTGACTATATATTCATAAGTTATGTAAAATATGGATGAGATCAATAAAAACTAGATCTATATCAAAATATTAATCATAAATCAAGTAGACCAGAGTTTGATAGACTAGTTTACACTTATTTTGGAAGAAGAAGAGTCCATAGGGGAATATTTATTGCACTTTCTTTGGAAATTAAATGAAATAATTGTTTCTTACAAACCAAGTGTAACTTTTATTACTTTGTTGTAAAAATATTATACCTAATAATTATATTCAATTTATTCAAAAAATTGGTATTGTTTATCATAGTTCAACATTGAGATTTTCTCACATTCAAAAACAAAATCAAGATTTTTGTAAACTCTGCATGCTTAGTAATGATATGTTCAAATGAAAAAAAATTATCTACATTAATGTTAGATTTTGAACATAAATTTCCTAAATAAATTTCTATCTTTTTCATATATGATTAAATCATGACATTGAATTTGAAATTTAGCATACAGTTCAAATTCTTCATCATAATGTGATGATTTAGAACAAAATCTTAATTTTTTAGTAGATTAAAAATTATAGAAATATAATTTATTTGATATAATTACTTAATCATCTAATAATCCTTTTTATCTTAAATATATTTTATTTTCTAATGATAATCTTTTATCAAACATGACTATTTCTATTAATAGAGAAAATGATGATTTTTCAAAAAGTTCTAAACTGAAAATATTGACTCATATATTGAAATTTATTTAGAATTAGAATATGATTTATTTCCTAATAGAAGTAATTCTTCTCCTTATGATTATATATATATATATATATATATATATATATATATATATATATATATATATATATATATATATATATATATATATATATATATATATATATATATATATATATATATATATATATATATATATATATCTCAAATTTAATTTTAATTATTCTAATAACTATCTTATCATGTGCAATTCAATCTACTACAATCAATATGAAAGTTTTGATCTCTGTAATGTTTGATTTAGTACTATAACATCAAAAAATAATGTTGATGACCTTGATGTTGTGAATACTAGATTGACCAATCAATTGACAAAAGTTGAGTATGAAAGGTTTGATTTAACATATAGTCTAGATCACAATATGATATTAAAAGACACTTATCATTATTCTTTATTTTCTAAATAAGACTCAAAAGACTTGATAAATAATGTTGAATATGAATGTTTCAAATTTGATGACCCTCTAGAGTTTGAAAAAATAATTCCTATTAAATATGTAAAATATAAAAATATTTAAAGTTGTTTAATAAATATCAATATGAAAGATATAATCAAACCAAAAAATCACATTCTTGTTTTATATTCTATCTATCCTAATGTTAAAAATATTCATCTCTTTTGAAATCATACAAATAATATTTTTTATACATTATAGGAGCAAGAAATGGCTAAACCCACACATAATCATGATTCAAATCTATTTATTCAAGGATATTTGATGTGTTTATCATGTTTTATTATTGCCTTTAAGATTTATAGTTTGACATATGATGGATTTATTCATGTTTAAAGTAATAACATAAATTATGATGGTACTCATATAAACCACATATATTTTATTCAATTGTTCCTTTTATGGGTTAAACCTTATTTCTTTAATTTTCATATATTTGTCCTTTATGAATAAGCATAAAATGGTTATAAATGAGTTGAAAGCATTACTAATTTTTAAAATTTGTATTTTAGGCTTTTGTACTTGATTGTATATGCAACCCAAATTCCATAGTCTGATCTATAACATTATTCATGCCATGTTAGCTGAATGATTCATCAATTAATAATTTTATAATTCATAAAAGGGTTTGTACATATATTTTTGAGAAATGATTCAACTTGGATCTCACTCTCAAGTGATTTATCTTTCAAATAGGCAATTTATTATTACCACCAGATTTCCTTGCTAAAACTAATTAGAAAGGTCACCAATGTTAAGCCTATATTTGATATGCCCTTTTCTCTAAAAATTTGAGTGTACTTATATTATTCCATATTGATGACTTAGTGTCATGAAGTTTAAAATCATTTGTGGGGGCCAACACATTTACATTCATTTGAACATTCTTTCTTTTTGTGCATGTGTATTCATTAATACTTGCTACAAATTTATTGTTCTTGATGTTATTAAGTGCTTTCAATAGCATAAGTATTATGTTAAGTAAATATATTATCAGTATTTGTGTAAAGTGCTTGTAGTTTTGCATAAGTGATCTTGTATGAATAATGTTGATTGTGCTTTGTCAATGATCAATTTCACTTGTAAATAATTTATATCTTGTAAAAGGTTAATTTTATGTTGAATTTTTATAACAATGAGTCACATGAGTAGTTAATTTCTATAAATGAAGTAAACATACACATTTAGTAATTTCATATGTAATTATAATTATTAAAACTCTATTATTATCCAAACATGTCTTTAAATAATTGTAGCATGGATTGCTAGTTATGGATAATCATATTATTTAAATTCTATGAAAGGTGCTTGACATAATCATAAGTTATAATGTTTCAGTGACTTAGGTCATTTTTTCCTGTATGATAACTCACTTTGGTCACAATGACCACAAGTTGATTAATTGCATGGATTTTATTATTTGGTAGTTAGTGACCCACATGGACATTGGAAATATGCATAATTAATGATCATAGGTCCATTGTTTGATCCTTTTAGATTTATGGTAATTGGTGTTGGGGGTATATTTAATGGTTGGTATGTGCCTTGATTCATGTTTTGGTGATCAATTTGGTTATGAAGATAACTTGTTTGCTAATTTGATAATGAAATCAATAAGTTTGGTCAAAACACTTTAGTTTGTCACAAAAATTTATGAGCTAACATAAGTTGAACACATAATTTACTACATTTAAGTTGGTTACTTCAATATAAAATCTATTTTTTTTAATTTCTTGAATTTATTTCAAAGATTTATGAGTGGAATTAGAACTCTATTGGTTGGAAATTTTACCATAAAAGAGAAATACAAAGAATTTAAAAGTTGTGTTTGTAGAAGCTTGGATTTAAAGGTATTATTTTGGATTTTATATCAGCTTCGTAAAAGTGTGAATGAAATAAATTTCATTTTTGAAATATGTTAAAGATAAGCATATTTTATTGAAAAATAATGTTATTTTAGTAATGAATCATGACATGGTATATAAGCCTGCATGTATTTATAATATGGTAGAATTTGAGTATTCTAGTTTTCATAATTGTATAAATACACTATCTATCAAGTACCACTCACATATACATTATTAATAGGCTTGAAAGTATGGAAAATATTTAAAAGAATAAGTCTTTTGAATTTAATGGTTGCATATATATATATATATATATATATATATATATATATATATATATATATATATATATATATATATATATATATATATATATTCATGAATTAGTAAAGGGTATTGTTTTTATTCTAGTTATTTTATATGTTGGGAGATATTTCTTGTAATATTGTAGTTGTCTCTTAAAAATTATTATATTTAGGAAGAGAAAGGAAGATAAAAGGCTTTGAATGTGTTCTTATGCATTGTATGAGTCCACATGCACATTATTTCTCAAAAGATTAGTTTCCTTGCTTAATTAGATATACATGGAAATTTACTACAAATCATTTTGGTTTCATACCTATGGAATAGATTGAATGGATGGTTTTAAGTCTCTATCTTTTAATATTTCACTCATATTTTTTCATGAATGAAAATACTAAAAGATCTTATACTCAAATTAGGGATTAAAATAGTAACTTGAAGCATGTAATACCAAGATGATATTTTTAGAAGGTAATATGATTATATTTTACAACAAAGAATGCTTTCTGAGACATTTTATGCAGTGTAAAATTAGTTTTATGCATCTACAAAAAGAAATTCCTATGTTAAAATTGAGGGCCAAATGACCATCACAAAAAACCAGAAAAAGTGCATAATGATGGTAATTTAAATGCCAAATTTAACATTACATTAAAATACACAAAGAGGTATTTTTGTATTAATCAAAAATTATTTTGTAATCATGTTTCTTTCATCTTTTAGATCCTTCAGTATAAAAAATAGTTGGTTACTTTGATTTTTAGTATTTGGTGTTAGGATTTATTATTCCTTTTATTTATATTGTTTTAATGATATGGTGTTTCTCCTTCAAATGGGCCTTGCATGGTCATGTTTAATCAAGAAAGTCATTTTATTATGTGAGCCAAATTATTTATAAGAAAAATTATTGTGGTTTTATTAAAAACATGGTTCAAGTTTTGTCTTCTTTATTAGCAGGTGATTCTTAGTTGTCAAAATCCTGTTCATATATCATTTATAGATGTGTTAAGATATGGGGTTTCATGGAAAGTGTTGATAAAATTTTAAAGAGTTTAACATATTTATTTGAAAAAACATAAAATTATTTATATCTACATTCAATTTATTTCAAGAAAATTTATTTCTGCACCTCTTAAGAGGTAACAGTTTTAGGACTATTGTGGAAATTATGGTAACTATGTTTTTAATATTTGGGTAGTTGTGTTTTTAACATTTTGGTACTTAGATAAGTTGTCAATGAATTTAAATGATTGAATTATTAGTGGATTACATTACAGAGTAATTAATTGGATTATTTACTTAATTTAAATGGTTAAATGCTTATGGTATTTAATGTTAAGAGTGTTTAAATTTTATTTAATTGTTAGTATTTATTAATGTTTTTATGCATAGACAATATTTATTTAAATTTTTTTCAAGTGAGTCAAGGGGCCCCAACCCATTATAATTGTCATTGGTCTATTATTTTTTCAAATTTTATCTATAGTCTTAAATTGAAATCTAAATTTAATGTGAATACATAAGTTAAGTTAACTAATTGATTTTTTTGAATTAATTAATGTTAGAAACTAACTAAAGTTAGTTATAACTTATTTATCAACCATATATTGAGGAGATTGTTATAAAATATGATCAAAGTGACATATGAAAAGGAGGAACATGACACAAGTATTTTGAAGACTCTAAATTACTTTAAAGTTCATTCATTATTGTTTTCTTTTGTGCAACGTCTTTGAGATGATATAATTTTTTTAGATAGACTAATAATAAATTCTATTATAGTTAAGTAACCTTCTCAATCAATGTAGTTATATTTAGGATTACTATTTAGTTTATAAATCAATTATTTGAAAGTTATTAAATCTAATATCTTGTGATGATTGTAAAAAAGTAATCAAATGTGTAAAATTTGATGTACTTGGCATGAATAATAATGTTTACATCACCATGTGTGACGCTTTGTTAATGTTTTAAAACTATAATAGTTGTCTTTTCAAACACATTTTGCACATGAAAGTTATTTCTCAATAAATATTATTCTATTTTCTTTTAAGACAACTCTTGTTTCAAAACACTTATTTTGTTGTTTCATATTTATGTTATTTTATTTTCTTAGTTGTAGTCTTTTCAATTAGTTTTTTTTACTTTATATTTGGATTGTTAGTCAATTTGTTTAGTTTATTTATTTAATTTTCCAATTTTTTTTTTGAAGCTTGATAGTTTTCTTATATTTTTTATTATTATTATAGTTGTAGATTTATAATTTTATTAACATCTAACTCACTAACTAGAGTCTTAATTCCTAATTAGTTTTAAATTCTATATTGGATTTAGTGTACTTTTTTGTTTAGGTGTTTATCAAATTTTATTAGTTGTAGTTTTATTTCATATTTTTGGTATGCGCATGTGTATTGGATATATCTTTTTATCAATATGAGTCTTATATCTTTCAAGGTATTTCCTAATCCATAGGCTTTTCTCTATCAAATAGGTTAGATAATAGTTATAACTCATATTTAAGATTGATTAAATAGAGTAGTGATTAGCATATTTGATCAGAGCATTGTTAATAAGTATATTGCTCTTGACATGATCAATAATAATGTTATATTTGATTGAATTATATAAACTTGATTTAGATTTATTATTAAACATATTAATCCCCATAACTAAAAAAAACCTTCTACGCATATTTAGAATTAATTCTCATTCCTTAAACCCTTATAATTGGACTAGTATGATTCCACCTAAACTTTCATGATAGAAAAAAGGGTTGATTCATTGGTGTGCCATTTTTCACCATCAACTGGATTCTTCTTATAATTGTCTTACAAAGGATTGTTAAATATTTTATGTTTTTAGTGATCATTAGGTTGTGACCTAATTCCTTTAGAAGATAATCAAACAAAATATTTTAAGGCCCTAAATATTATGCTTCAAGATAAAACATCTATTTGTAGGGGTCTTAGTGATAGTCATAATAAGCATTTAAATCATACCCTTTGGGTAGAGGTATACTCATATTACCCTTTATATGATGAGGGAGAGATATGATTTGATACTCTAAAACTTATGGGATTAATGAAGTGGGAGACTTAGGTAAGTGTGTAAATTACCTCCTTGGTGTATTGAATAAGATAAATTGATTAGGTTTTTATGACACCACATTAACCATGGTAGTTATTTTTTTTTTTATGTTTAGGAGGCTTTACCTTGTAACTTGTTTTGATAATAAACTTGGTATTAATATAGATGGTGTGTTTTATGCATACCTAAGTTTTTTCAATGAGATATATTTCATTTCATGATCATGAATAATATGGCATTAATAATAATAAAAATTTAAATTTTAAAAACAATGGACTCATACAATGTGGCAAGTAAAATTTACTTGAATATGTCTTTCAAGTTTTTTTCACCATTATATTGGTAATTTTAGTTAACATTATCTTTTAACTTAAGATATATTAATTGATAGTTTAATTAGTTCTTTATTTGATTTTTGTAATTTAAGAATGCGAAACCTTTTTATGATATTGATAGATAAGTGTGAGAAAAAATGGTTTGTAAGAGGTTTGAATGCATTTACTGATTGGATGGCTAAATCATAGAACCACCTTATAGAATATTATTTAAGGCTCTTTGGAAACAATTTGGTCAAAGTCTATCATTAGAGGCATAATCAAGGTATGATTCATAAAAAAGTAGAATATGATCTTCAAGATCACCCTTTCCATCATAAAATGTTAACTTAGGTGCAACAAAACTAGTTGGAAATGGGTGCAAAGATATCTCTAATGCAAGAGGATTTGTAACATCTCTTGTGAATCAATAACATAATGTGATTTCATATATGTTTTTAAATATTTATAACCTTAGTTTGAAAATTATTTATATTATAAAAAATAACTTTCACCTTTTTGTCTTTAAGGTTGGATATTTGAGAAGTCACCAAAGGAGGTGTACCCATAGGTTGGGTAGATATAGGCATCAAAACCTAGAATTGGGTTGAAGTAATAAGGTTTCCCATGCAATATGTGGTAATATTGGTATTATGGAACAAAGGTGTGAATAAAATTTTTGTGCCCCCATTATAATTATGAAGTGGTGATGTGATCAAGATGAGGGTTATTGGTATATGAGGATGACCCATAGCTCTAATAACATGATCAATAGATGAAACTACTTGTTCAACTTTTTTTTTTTTAGTTTCTAATATGGTTCTTAGGATTTGATCAATATATTCAAGGTTTTGATGAATACACTCATGAAATAATGTTATTTATTTCACTCTCTCATTATCTATTTTCTCATGTTCATCGATTTAATTATACTCATGGTTTTCATTATAAAAATATTCTTCTATAATAACCTCATTATATGTTTTTCATGCTCAACATTTGTATCACAATGGACCATATGATTAGGAACTTAATTAGTTTTAGAAATATTAGGTGGTAAGAGAGGAAGATCATTGTTTTTTATAGGCACACTTATGAATCTAGGGCTATGCCTAAGTTTCATGCAAAATAATATAAGCATGAAATGAAAAATTATAGCAATATGAAATCATAACTAACTAAAAATACTAGGAATCAGAAAACCTTTCATTAATATATATTTGGTTAACCAATTGTTTAACCCTAAAATATAGAAGTGGGGTTATAAGTTTAAACGGATAGAGATAACCTAAGTCATAATTCTGATAAACTATCTCTATAATAGGCCAAATAATTTTTAAACTTAGAAAAAGAATATTTTAAATTTAAATAATGAAATATTCTAGAAATAGTATGTACAACCAATGATTGTTATTAAAATAAATGGACAAATGGTATATATCTAGATTATTATGTGCATTTAGATCTAATATGGATTATTATAGAAATAGACTAGATTAAGATTTTTTATCAATCATAATATTCTATAAATTTGACCTTTGTGACATCAAACACTTGCATCAACCTCAGATGGTTGCACTGACACTATATCTAACTTGGATGAAGGTGTCCCATAAAGAATACCAATTTGATCTAGATGTGATCACCTTGGATATTATGGGTTATGTGTCACCTTAACTCTTGTGTACTTATATATAGATCATGGGTTATCACTCCTTCTCAAATAGTAAAATCTTTTTTTTTCATCATTATAGTGACTACAGCAAAAATGGGTTAGTGGGCTCATAATGTCGAGCTAGACTAAAAGAAACCTCTATAAATGAGTGTTGGATATATAGACACTACTTGAATAGGACCTTAGATTGATGTAGTTATCCCCTAATGTGTTGAATTGTGTGTGCACATGTAATATGTGGAAAACAAGTATGATAATGACATAACTTGTAACATGGAAAATAAAACTCATGGGTTACTCCTTTAGTAATTCAAACCTATAGATATGTTTTCCCTTTGATTGATATGGAAATAAGATAAAATATGGAAGCTTTACTCACTTTAATACTTTATTGACTAATTTTGGTAAGTTACCTTATGATTTTGTAAGTCTATGCTAGGTGGGGTACTGATGAGGGTTGATATATATATATACATATATATATATATATACATATATATATATATATATATACATATATATATATATACATATATATATATATATACATATATATATATATATACATATATATACATATATATATACATATATATATACATATATATATATATATGTATGTATATATATATATATGTGTGTGTGTGTGTGTGTGTGTGTGTATATCTATATATATATATATACATATATATATATATATGTATATATATATATATATATATATATATGTATATATATATACATATATATATATATGTATATATGTATATATATATATATATATGTATATATATATATGTGTGTATATATATATATATATGTATATATATATATATATACATATGTGTGTGTGTGTGTGTGTGTGTGTGTGTGTGTTTGTCACTTTTATAAATATATCATATTAGATAACTTAGGATGACCATAGGTATATATTTAATTTGTAAATATGATGATTTAGGGAACTATACACTTATGTTGGAACATGTAACTTGTGTCAACATAGGTAGCTGACCATGAGACTATTATCAGGGTAGATGGAAAATAGGCATAAGTCCAAAACTTGTAGAGATAAAAGATAAGTAGGCTTATAGCATTATGAGCATGATAAAAGGTTTAAGTCATAATAATAAATTTGGTCAAACCAAGAGATAATAAATAGGCATAAAGAGAATGGATACGAGGCTTTTGGTAATGGGAAAAGTATATAACTAAGAGGAATAACCAAGGTTACTATTCTTAAAGTGTATAAGACTTGGGTACTATATAATTTAAAAATAATGTCTACAATTAGTTGTCACATTATGTAAATTATACTTTTTTGGCAGCAAACACTACCATCAGATATAGACAATATCATTAAAGCTAGCATCTAACTATGATGTAGGTGTCTAATACAAAAATGATGATTGGATCTTAATGTGACAAACTTAATTGTTATGGGTTTTATGTCAACTCTTTATTGGTGTATTTATATTTGAGATATGGTTTTTCACTCTTCACTAATTGTTCAAACCCTATCTTTTCAACCTATTTCACCATTGTAATGAGTTTATTGAAATATGGATTAGTGGTTTCAAAATGTTGATCTACCCCAAATCCCTATCTATAAATGGGTGATACCTATAGTCTTATGTAATTCTCCCCTATTTATGTTATAGTTTGTGAACAAGGGTGAAATATACTATATGAATATGAATATAGTGATCTAGATTCTAATTTAAAAAAAATCACTCATAGAATACTCTTTGAATGCTTCAGATATGTAATATGACTACTCATATGATTAATATGAAATACATGATGAATAGGGTATAATAGAGTGATTACATACTTGATTGATTTATATTTTTTTGTTTTATTTTTATTTTATAGATGATGAATGAGAAGGATTAGACTTGTATATATATCACACCTTTTTAAAATATCTCTCTTTAGGGTTCAATAAAAAAAATATGTTGAATTATAGGTTTCAAATCATTTTAAATTTGGATGATTGTTGGCTACTCAACACTAGATAAAGATATAGACAATAACATTGACAATAGTATCCCTCTATGGTTAGTAATGTTTATAATGCTAGAAAACATGTATGGATCTAAAACTAACAATGAAGGATGCCTATTTAGTTCTAACTTTATGTGCATTATATGAGACCTAGGCCATCAAAATAGCATGGATCAGATTTAGAGATAATAATTTATGCACAATGGTATGGTGAATATGAGTTTTTTGTTAGTAGGGAGGTCTAAAATTGAAGGGTAGAGACCTGATTGATATTTATCAAATGTAAAAGACATATGATATACATATTTAGTTTTAGTATCTACATTCCCACCCCCAATTTGATATAGAATGTATAATATGAAATTACTAAGTTAAAGGAAATAAATGTGTACTTATTTGCTATTAACAACCTAGATAGAAACCTGATTGAAGGCTCATAGATTTCTCTAAAACTCCTTCACACCTAGACTAACATTGGAATGATCTGAGGTGTGGGACACCTAAAATTAGACAAGACCTCTAGTTTTGATGAGACTAGCTCATCTGATGTATCACTTTTCATTCCTTACTAAACTACCATTTTTTTGGGATGAAAAGGGTTAGAAGGAAAATAAAAGGGAAATATATTCTACTTTTGGTGATACACCTATATTTTTGGTTCATACACTCTAATTGAACTCATAACATAGTGATAAGAAAAAATAATAATTGAATCTATAATTCTAAAGTATCCTATGCATTAGTATTTCATATAGATGTTTCATCAACTAATCAAAGCATGAGGGAAATGATGGAATAGGCTTGATTCAAGTCACTAACTAGTCAATTGTATCCACTATTAGCTCAGTAAAATGACATCAAAGACTAAACATGACCTACATAAGTTAGCATACTAGTAGCTAGGTGAGATCAGGTCCTGACAAAAGAGAAAATACTTCCACATGTTCAAATAAACAAAGATAAAAACACTATAATAGAATATTTAAATATGAAAAAAATAATTTTATTATCTTAGAAGGTTACAAATCTCAATCTTGGCAGAGTGTAGTTATGCCCAAGGGAGTGTTCTAAAAAATGGCTAAAAAGCCTACATATATAGAAATAGAAGTAGCTCTAGCCAATATATTGGCATAAAGGTGATAAAAGGAGGTAAAATACAATTCAATTTCATTAAAACTTGAGTACAATTTTTATAACAATAGTCCTTAATAAATCTACTTTTGTTAAAAATCTTGCATGATCTTCATTTTGGCATTAGAGAGAGATAGTGGGCCTTTATTTATTTTTAAGATTATTTGCATGAATGATATAACATATATTTGTGGATAAATCCTATTTTAAGTGAGTTGAAACATTATAATATCCTTATTTACATAAATTCCAAGAAAGATGCATGAAGATAGTCAACTAGTCAACTAAAGAGATGATTAGTTCTTAAGGACTAGTTAAGTCTACTTGAACTCCTTTTGCATGAAATTGCCCTTGAAGGCTGAATGTGTATGATAATATCTACTTTAATGGTATTTATACAGAGTGGTAACTCCAAAATAACTCAAATATAACCTTTTCAACACCAATTCTCTTTTCTTGTTTGACCAAATAGGCCTACTAAGCCAAATAGGCCTAGTAGCCTACTTCATGCACTTGAAGGCCATATAACCTAAAAATAAATTTAAAACATGAAAAAATGATTATATTAGACCTGATAAACACCTCACACCATGTGATATGTTTTCTTGATGAAGAAACCGTTGCCACTTAGTCACCATGGTTGACTAGGTCAATCCTACCTCATTTTCCTATAGACTGGATGTTTTAAAGGACCCGGTAGGGGAATTTATAGGAAAATTTATGACCAAATTATGTTTTTTAATGAATATAAGGTATTATTATTTAACATCCATGAATTTTATTTCATGTTAACTTCCTAGTACCTCAATTTTCATGCCATTTTCTTTAAAAAACCTAATTTCTGCCTTGATTCATATATTTCCATAAAATAAATTGGAATTTATGGGATCATATCTGAGTTTAATTTATGTTTTAATATGTTTTATGTTGATCCATGAGGTTTTTGTATCAATAAAATCAACTTTGGTAGGGTTTTGGAGCTGAATCTTCTTAATGATGATTCATGAAACAAAAAACTAAAAATCAAAAATTATTTAAATGAATTTGTATTATACATACACCTTTAATATCCATAAAAATATCAGGTTCCCATGAAAAATATATGATAATATATCACATGAAGGAAACTTGCCTATAGGGTTTACAAGCATTTTGGGCATGCGTATGCTCTTAGTGATTGTTCATAAATAAAAAAACCTAAAAAAACATAATTTTTTCATGAATTATAATTTCATATGGGTCATAAAATCATGATAATATCATTTTTCCAAAATCTTCACGTGGTGAAAGATATGAGCATTTGATCAGGTGGTTTAAATGGGTGTCTAAAACTACATAATTTAAATTTACTCTTTGGGATGAAAATGACTCCTCCATTACTTATCCATGTTTTAAATAATCATAATTTTAATTTTACCATGTCAAAAAATCACTCTATAGGTGCCATCTTGCTTGATAGGTCAAAAAATGCCTTATGGAACTATAGGCTTAATTGCTTATTTTATCCCTCAAGGTCATGGTTTGCATATAATTTGGAGTTTTGACACTATTAAAATTAATTATGAATATTTATTAACATTGTAAAATTATTTTTCAAACATTCTAATTCATCTATAACCATCCAAACACACATGAAAGCCCTCTAGAAGCTTGCTTGCTCTAATGGTGACCTTGAATGGACATGTTGATGACTATGTCAAAATAGTGGGAACTTAAACTCGTCAAAAAACCTATCCAATTATATTATTATATTTATGTTATCATAATTATTAGGTGTGCCAATTTTCAATTCTCAATTCCATGTGTAGGTGCCTCAAACTTGTCATTTCTCTCAAGTCAAGCTCATGTGTTTGACTATGACTATATTTTGGTGTTTATCATGGTGTTTGGGTTATAAAAAAAAATTATAGGATTTTATCAGATTTAAAAAACATACTTGTAGTCATTATTACTCCTCATGGTTAACCACTAATCTTCCATGTCTCTTATGTCACTTTTCTCTTCCTTAATATACCTCATATGACTGTGTATACACTACTACATGTGGACATTATATGAAATGGAGGTATTTGATGGGAACATCATCCCTATTGGTTATTTAATACCCTAAAATCATCTAAAAACCACTCTCACATGCCTTTGATGTCATATTTACTCTAAAACAATGATTTTGAGCCTACATATAGTCTCATTCTATATAATTAACTTGTATTGTATCTTCATGCCGAGTTGAGAGTGCCCTATTGATTGAATATATTATTTGAGGATGACAAGTAGTTACTTGGCTTGTATAGGATGTCTCACATGAATCCACCTCATGATCCAAACTTCTTGAGTTATGATTACTAATAAATGTCTATGTGAAAAAGCACAACTCTTGAGATTTATAAGCCTACTATAAGTGATCTTTTGGGGTGATTAAGTGTGTAAAAATTCCTAAAACACCTTTCCTCTTAATTATATTCATATCACCAATGATTTTACATTATTAATCCTCAATACTCCATGAAACTTTTGTTAGACCATTATCCCTAAGGAAACTCCTTATGTGTTTGGTGGCTGTGTGTGTGTGTGTGTGTGTGTGTGTGTGTGTGTGTGTGTGTGTGTGTGTGTGTGTGTGTGTGTGTGTGTGTGTGTGTGTGTGTGTGTGTGTGTGTGTGTGTGTGTGTGTGTGTGTGTGTGTGTGTGTGTGTGTTTGTGTGTGTTTGTGTGTGTGTGTGTGTGTGTGTGTGTGTGTGTGTGTGTGTGTGTGTGTGTGTGTGTGTGTGTGTGTGTGTGTGTGTGTGTGTGTGTGTTGTGTGTGTGTGTGTGTGTGTGTGTGTGTGTGTGTGTGTGTGTGTGTGTGTGTGTGTGTGTGTGTGTGTGTGTGTGTGTGTGTGTGTGTGTGTGTGTGTGTGTGTGTGTGTGTGTGTGTGTGTGTGTGTGAGTGTGTGGTTATAGGTAAATTTTTAAGGTGATCTAATGGAAAAAGTGTATTTGACCTCTATATTGATGTCCCTGGTCTCACTAAAATTCATCCTCCCCCAAGAGTGACCTCTATACTTCCAAAACAACTACACTTCCATTGTTACGAGCTTGTTGACCTAAACTTCATATTCCAAGAGGCCCTCAATTTATTATAGGTGATTTATTTAGGGTAAACCTAACTGTATAATTTTTTTATGATTTGGAGATCATGAATTTTGATAAGTAAAAATTATCAAATCATTCTCTAAAATCTTCTTGAATTGAAACTTTACTTTAGGCCTTTGTGCTTGAAAGCATTGTACATGGCTATAGGCTTGTTCTAAGTATGGTTGTGACTTGCCTTTGAGTCAATTTTTAACCCTAAGCTTGCACTTTATTTAATCCATTTTAACCCTTATGATTATTTTATAACATCGTCATTTATTTTAACCTTCTCTTGAACAATACAACTTCCCTAAAAAACACTATCTTCATCAATGCTCATTAGCTTGAAGGATGGCTAAGTCCATAAGTTAATATAGGGGGATGTTTGAATGGTAATTCAACTAAATATGGTACTAAGTGTTTATAAAACTCTTCAAAAATAAACTCTAATTAGTTTATAAGTTCTTTTCTCATTGAGGATGTATTAAACATGTTTCTCCATAGACTATACCATAAAATTGACAACAAACTCCTTTTAATCCCTCTATACTTGTCTACACTTATAACTATAGGTGTGTACAGATTATAAAAATGATTTTAAAACTCTTGGAATGTTTTAAAAAAACACAAGGTTTCCTTTGTTATTCCCTTTTTGTCATGATTATATCCAAAACATAAAACCCTCCTTGAAGCATGCATCATGAAACATTCATCAAAACACCAACTCCTTTTCATGACCATGGTTTAATGTCATGATGCTATTGTAGGTCTAAATTTATGTTTTTATGCCATTTTAAAACCTCATATGTGTATTTTTGAGCTATGAACTAAGGTTATTGGTATTTCTCTCTAACTATTCATTTGATGATCAATCTTGTCCCCTTTTATATTGAAAAGGTCTTGTACATTGCCAAATCCCTAGTTATAGCATGATTTTTAATTGAAACCTAACCTATAGGAGGGTGTCAAACCTTGAAAATAGGCCATTTGATTTGAATTCATTCACTGAGATTATTTACTTAAACCTTATCCCTAATGATCTCAAAATCTCACATAGTTACATCTTGATCTTATGTCAATGACCAACCATCTTGAGTCCATAGACTAAGTGTAACATTTTTATGATTCAAATAGGTATGTAGATGGAAGTTTAACCTTGAATAGGACATTAAGATTCATAAATATATAGGGTTATTTGGTACCAATATCACTTTAAGATCCAAGTTTTCACCTTGAAGCCCCCGACTATTTTTCCCTTCTTACATACCTTTTGTGTGAGATTTATTTCAAAGCTTAGTTAGTAAAGAGTCAACATCATGTTGTAGGTGGATGTTGACTATATGATTCATGGATTGAGGTGAAATATTTATGATAAGGTCACATTATCATTGGTGATCTTCACTTTCATTTATGTTATGATGAAGGGATTTTGAACAAATAACACTTAGAGGATATCCCTGTCACTTTTCTTACTATCCTTGTGAATATGAACGAAATAAGATTTTTTTGGTATTTTATTGATCACTTAAGTTGTGAAACACCAATTTAAATTCATAGAGAGGAAAAAATTGGGTCACTCTCATGATCAAACAAATATTTGACTTTAACACATTTTTGGAGGCTAATTTTGACATGTGGGAGCCCAAGATAGGCCTTTTTTGGCTTAAAAATGCATCAAAACACGTTTTTAAAATATGAAACTTTATAAATAAATTCAATTCATGTATTTTAATATTTTTAAAGGTATTTTTACCTACTTTAATGACTCTTATCTCTAATTTTAACATTTTAAGACTAAAACTCTCCCTTTCAGGCCAATAATACACAGTTTAGATGACTTTGAAAGGCTCATAATAGTACCAAGAAAAGTTTTGGTTTTTAGGGGTTACTATTTGGCCTCAATAGGAAAAATTACCAATATTTATAGTGAATCATAGGGGTTGAATAGCCCACTAGTAAAAATAAGATAGTAGATTTTACATGGCAATGGTGAACTAAAGCATAACAACTTGACTTAATGACTCTCTTGACTAGAAAATAGACTCTTTTGGGCTTTGAAACACCTCTTTTATTATAAAATAACAATACTAAACTGAAATAAAAAATAAAATATAAATAAATGAATACTAACCTAAGGCATTAGGAAAGAAACATAAAAGGGAAGTAGACTAATGCATGCACTATTCACTTATTGAAATAAGATAACCTAAAACAACTAACCTAAAATAATATGCTTTCCTCCAAGATAAAATGGAAATATAATTTATGCACCATGGAACTTTGAAACATGTTTTCTAACTCTTGATAGCCTCTTCTTATAGATAAAATCACTTGTATGTCCATGTCTTCTTGATGATGCAAATGGGCCTCCTATTTCCATTCTTAGGTACATGGATTGAAGATATGGATCCAAGTTCCAATCATCCTCCTCCCATATTCTCCTAATTTTAAATAATAATGCCAATTATTCTTCATTAATGGGCTACCAATGATCTGATATATCTTCCATAATATCTTGATTTTGATCCTCATGAACAAGTGACTTGTCAAGATCTTCATGATTGACTTTTTGTATCTCTTTAGGCATGCTAAAGGAAAAAATATCCTCATTTTATTGGTATTTAGGAATAATAATCTGAGGTATTATATCAAAAAAAACCTATTCATTTTTCTTATATTAGTCTTTAAATCTTCAATAAGTGTAAGACCCTAAATAGCTTGATATTTTTTGAAAATATACATAAATTATTGCCAAAAATACTTATCATTACCTTGATACTTATCTTATTTAACTTGCTTCCATTCATCAATGGTCAATTTTTCAAGTTCTTAAGGAGAATATTGATTTGTGATAGATATTATATGATCAAGAGGTTCTTGAGAAATAACCTCTTGTGGCACATCTAAAACCTTTTCTTCATGGATCTCATCTTCTACTTGAAGTTCATCCTATAACTCACCTTCTTTGACATTATGAAAGACTAAGTCATGTTTTTCCTTACCTATAAGTATCTCAATGATGATGTTATCTTAATCTTCACTTGAATCTTCTTTCTCATCTTCATGAAATTCATTCATCTTAACTAAACTTTATTGATTTGACTCACAAAGGAGAGGTTCCTTTTCAATAATTAGAATGGTATATCCCTAAAAGTATTTAGTAAGATGAGAAAGGTCTAGAAATGTTACCATAGATTCCTAATTTTTTTCATGGACCTGATCCTATTTGATCACCTTCATCTCCTCTCTATATTGCACTATTTATTGAATAGCTTTACATGAAGGAAAGGTCTTGGGATTTTGAGGAGAGATAAGTGGAAGTTGAAATATCTCTTGCTTTCTCTTAACTTAATTATCTTGATTTATGTTTGAAGGTTATTCTTTCTCTCTAGACTATTGTATTTGCTTCCAAGTCATAATATGGGTTTAAAAACCTCTAATTTTGTATTTATTACAACCATGAGTGTGAAATAAGGAACATGTTGTTGTGTTGCCTTTGTGGCTACCATTCAAAACTAAAGATGTTGATTTTCAAGCTCAACCTACTTGGATAAATTAGCCTCAAAATCATGAATTAAATCACTAGAGATATCTCCCTAAAAACTTGAAGATATAGGTTCCTATATGATCCTCTATGTAACCTAAAGATTAGAATCCTCAAAACATACTTCTTTAACCTTATGAGGTCTCTCTTGGATAGACATCCAGGTAGGAAAGTTAGGCAAGGTATGAATGAAACTTTTAGGTCTATGGTAAACATTGCTTTGGCATTCATCAAGAGAAAAGGGCAACTCTATATAAACATACTAGTGATTGTGATGACCCTTGGGTTTATCATAAACCACTAACCTCTCTTAAATGCCTACAATTAGACCACCTATGTCTAGGATATCAACATTGAACTTTGAATGGCCTTGCCTTTTGAAAGATGCACATACCTCTTTAGACTACTACAAATTAGCTCTCATGTTCTAAATTTCATGCTTTAAAATCACCTATCCATAGATATTCTTAGTGTCTATACTTACCATATGTTTCTCATAGCCAAATAGGGTTTTTTTAAAGCTTGAAATGGATTATTTTAGGACTTTATTAGGTTGGTTATAAAGATAAAGATATTACTGTGGGATATTATAGGACTAGTATGAGTCATCATACTATTGATAAGGATCTATATACTCATCATATGGCTAATATGGATCATGATAAGGCTAATGAGGATAATATTAGAACTATTGATAAGGAGAAGAATGATGGAGTCCTTCTATATAGGATGTTATGGCCTAGAAAATCATGAAGATAACTAAAATTATGAACAAACATATGCCTTTTACCTTGAGATAAGAACCATAAGAGTACTTGAAACTAGATCTAAAGATGAAAATGTGACAAAAGTATACTCTAGTGGTTTAATTTGTGTCCCATTGAGTATGTTAGACCTATTATCAACTCATATATCACCCTTATTGAAAGCTAATAGTTTTCTCTAAAACTCCTTCACACCTAAACTAACATTGGAATGATCTAAGGTTTGGGACACCTAAACTTAGACTAGACCTCTAATTCTGATGAGGATAGCACCTCTAATGTATAAGTTTGCACTACTTACTAAACTACTATTTTTTGTGATGAAAAGGGTTTGAAGGAAAATAAAAGGTAAATATTTTTTACTATTGGTGATACACTTATATTATCGGTTCATCCACTTTACTTAAACTAATAAAATACTGATAAGACCAAATAATGACTGAATCTACAACTCCAAAGTCTCTAATAAATCATTATTTCATATAGAGGTTTAATTAGCTAATCAAATCATGAGGGAAATTATGGAATAAGCCTAATTAAATTCACTAACTAGTCAATTCTATCCACTATTAGCTCAATCAAATGAAATCAAACACTAGACATGACCTACATAAGTTAGCATACTAGTAGTTAGGTGAGGTCATGACCTAAAAAGGGAGAAAATACTACCACATGTTCAAATCAACCAACATAAACACACTATACCAAAATATGGAAATCTACATATAGTAATTTTATTATCTCAAAAGTTTACAAAGCTCAATCTTGGTAGAGTCTAGTCATGCCCAAGAGAGGGATATGGAAAATGGCTTAAAAGCCTACATATATAGAAATAGAAATAACTCTAGAAAAGATATTGGAATAGAGATGATAAGAGTAGGTAAAATCCATTTCAGTTTCATTCAAACTTGAGTACAAATATTATAAAAATAGTCCTTAATAAATCTCCTTTTGTTGAAAATTTTGCATGATCTTCCTTTTTATTGTTAGAAAGAGATTGTGGGCCCTTCTTGAGTTGTTGAAGATTATTTGCATTAATTTTATGTCATATCTTGGTTTATAAATCCTATTTTAAGTTATTTTAAATGTGATAATGTCCTCCTTTACATGAAGTCCATGAAAGATGGATGAAGATAGTCAACTAGTAAACTTAAGTGATGATCGGTTCTTAAGGACTAGTTAACTCTACTTGAACTCCTTTTACATGAAATGGCCCTTGAATTTTGAATTTTAATGATAATATCCACTTTAATTTAATTTATACAATGTGATAACTCTAAAATAACTCAAATATATCCTTTTCAATTACAATTATCTTTGCTTGTTTGATCAAATAGGCCTACTAGGCCAAATAGGACTAGTAGCCTACTTCATCCACTTAAAGCCCATATAACATACATATAACTTTGAAAAAATACAAAAATTATTATATTATACCTTAGTAAACTCCTCATACAATGAGATAGTTGTTCTTGATGAATAAACCCTTTCCACTTAGTCACCATGGTTGATTCGGTCAATCCTACCTCAGTTTCCTATAGACTAGATGTTTTGAAGGAGTTGTTAGGGGAGATTATAGGAATATTTATGACTAAATAATTATTTTGGGATGAATACAAAGTCTCAATATTCAACATCCATGAATTTGATTTCATGTAAACTTCCTTGCACGTCATTTTTCCTATTTTTTCTTCAAAAAACCTAGTTTATGCATTGATACATATATCTCCATATAAAAAAATAGAATTTATGGGATCATAAATGATATTAATTTATGTATAAATATTTTTCAAGTTGATAAATTAGGTTTTTATATCAATAAAATCAACTTTTCCCAAAACTAGTCACTAAGAAGGTTTAGGAGGGTTTTAGAGATGAATCTTATTAACAATGATTCATGAATTGAAGACCTAAAAATAAAAAATAATTTCCATAAATTTTTATTATACATAACCCCTCAATATCCATAAAAATATTAGGTTCCCATGCAAAGTATATGAGAATATATCATGTGAAGGAATATTGTTTGTAGGGTTTGCAAGCATTCTGGACATGCTTACGCTCTTAGATATTTTTCACAAAGAAAATAAACTTAAAAAAAATTAATTATTCATTAAATATATTTAAATATGGTTACTTAAATCATGATAATATTTTTTGTCTAAACTCTTCATGTGGTGAAAGATACAAGCATTTAATCAGGTATCTTGAATGGGTGTCTAGAACTGTAGAGTTCAAATTTACTACTTGGGATAAAAATGAATCATATATTCCCTATCAATTATTTAAATCATAATCATGGTAATTTTATCATTTCATCAAATCACTTTGTATGTGTCATCTTTCTTGATAGGTCAAAAATGCCTTATGTAGCTATAAGCCTAATTGCTTGTTTTAGCCCTCAAGGGCATGGTTTGCATATAATTTGGATTATATAAACTTTTTAAAGGTATTATTAATATGTATTAAAATAATCCCATTATTTTAAAACATTCAAATGAATATCCAACCATTGTAACACACCTTAAACCCCTCTAGAATCCTGACTACTCCAATGGTGGCCTTGAATGGACATGTTGGTGACTCTGTCAAAATAGTGGGTAACTACACTTGTAAAAATAAATATAAAATATTATTATTAGATTTATTTGGTCATAAGGATGAGTTTTACCATTTTAAAATTCTTAATTCCATGTTTAGGTGCCTCAAACTTGTCATTTATCTCAAGATAGGCTCATGTGTTTGACTGTGACTATATTTTGGTGTTTTACCATGGTGTCTAGTTTCTAATAAAGATTTATAAGATTTTATTAGGTCATAAAAAACCTCCTTGTATTCATTCTTAATACTCATGTTTAACCTCAATCTTCCATGTCTCTTATGTTAGTTTTATCTTCCTCAATAGACCTCATATGAATGTGTATACACTACTGCATGTGGACATTGCAAGAAATGGAGGTATTTGATGGGCATATCATGCCTATTTATGATTTAAATACCCTCACATCATCTAAAAAACACTCTCACATTCCCTTGATGTCATATTAACTCTCAAATAATGCTTTTGATCCTACATATAGTTTCATTCTATAGAGTTAACTTGTATTATACCTTCATGCTTAGTCGATAATGCCCTAGTGCTTGACTATAGTCTTTTAAGATGACAAGTAGTTACTTAGTTTATATAGGATGTCTGACATGAATCCTCCTACTCTAAACTTATTGAGTTATTATTTTTAATAGATGAGTATGTGAGAAAGCATAACTTTAGGGATTTATAAGCCTATTGGAGGTGATCTTTTGGGGTGACTGAGTGTGTACAAATGCCTAAAAAACCTTTACTCATAATTATATTTATATCATCAATGACTTTACGTTATGACTCATCACTAATCCATGAAATATTTGTTATACCATTAGCCCTAAGCAAACTCCTTAGTGTTTGGTGGCTATGTATTTTGGTTGTAGGTACATTTGGTAAGTTGATCTAATTGTACAAGTGTCTTTGACCTCTATACTGATGTCTCTGATCTCACTCAAATTTATCCTACCACAATAGTGAACTCTATACTTCCAAAACAGCTTCACTTCCATTTTTTAGAGCTTGTTAACCTAAATTTCATATTATAAGAGGCCCTTAATTTATTTTAGGTGCTCTCTATAGGGTAAACCTGATATTATGATTTGGAGATCATGAATTTTGATGAGTATAAATGATCAAATAATTCTATATCATCCTCTTAAATTGAAACTTTACTCAAGACCTTAGTGCTTGAAAACTATGTAGATGGATACATGCTTATTCTAAGTATGGTTGTGACTTTCCTTTGAGTTGACTAATGGTCCTAAGTTTGCACTTGATTGGAGCCCTTTTAACCCTTATGATGAGTTTATAACATCATCATTTTTTGTAATGTTATCTTAAACAAGAAAGCTTCCCTAGAAAACATTATCTTTATCAATGTTCATTAGCTTGAAGGATGGCCGAGTCCATAAGTGACTATATGGGGGAGCTTGAAGGGTAATTCAACTAACTATGGTACTAAGTGTTTAGGATCCTCTTCAAAAATGATCTTTGATCAGTTTATAAGTTTTTTTCTCTTAAAGGATTTATTAAACATGTTTTTTCTTCATAGACAATACCATCAAATTGAAAAAAAATCCCTCTCAACCCCTCTATACTTGACTACACTTATGAATATAGGTGTTTACGAACTATAATAATGATTCGAAAATGCTTGGAGTGTTTGAATAAAAAACAAGGTATTATTTTTTATTGCCCCACTGTCATGATGACCTACAAAACATAAAACCCTCCTTGAAGCTTTCATCATAAAATCTTCATCAAAACACCAACTCCTTTTCATGACTATGGTTTAATGTTATGATGCTACTATAGGTCTCAATCTATGTTTTTTGAGACATTTTATAACCCCATGTGTCTTTTTGATCTATGAAATGAGGTTATTGTTCTTTCTCTCTAACTATGCATTTGATGATCAATCTAGTCCCCTTTTATATTGAAAAAGTCTTGTGCACTACCAAATCCCTGGCTGTAGCATGATTTTTAATTAAAACCTAGCCTATAAGTGGGTGTCAAACCTTGAAAAAAGGCCAATTGACTTGAAGTCATTCACTCAGATGATTTACTTAAACCATGTCCTTATTGATATCAAAATCTCACTCAGTTACATCTTGATCTTATGTCAATGACCAACCACCTTGAGTCCATAGACTAAGTGTAACATTTTTGGGTCAGATAAGTTTATAGATGGAACTTTTACCTTGAATAGGATAGTAAGATGCATAAATATATAGGGTGAGTTGTTACCAACATCACTTAAAGATCCAATATATAGGCTAGGTTTCATGAAAGTTATTTATTATTAGATACTATTGTAAGTGCACTTCTCCTTAGTTGTAGCAGGTCATCTTGGATTATATGACCTCTTAGAGTGAACTTGATACCCTTTTATGTGTTATATCCTTCTCATGAGATGTATTATTGGATGGAGGTTAATGAAAGGGGTGGTGAGATATGAATGGAGAATGAGGACACTTGAATAAGGGTAGAACAAAGGTTGATCAGTGAGAATGGTAGTGGTATGATATTGGTAATGAAAATGAACAAAATAAAGGTGGAAAAGAGCATTGGGAGCATGTTAAGAGAACTTTTTTAGTCCAATGGAAGCATGTACCCATCATATACTTTACATACTATTTTTGTGGCCATTAGAGAAGAGTAAGAAGATGAAATTGAAACCTAGGACAATGCTTAAAATCTCAAAATATGCAAAGAAACCTTAAAGTTTGATAAATTGGCTTTTTTGGTGATGCTTAAAAGAATATATATGGTATTTTTGGATATTAAAACTTATGAAAATTTTATAAAATTTATTGGATAACATGATAAACATTAAGGAGACCTTGTAAACATAAATTCAAGAAAACTTGATGTTGCCTTCTCTCTCCATGATTGTATAATTCCTTTTTAAGCATGTAGACTACATAACTGAATTCCTCTTGTCAAATATCCTTTTTTTTACCCTAAAACATGTGAAAATGACCTAGATATTTTCATGTTAAGTTATATTATGTTTTTGAGAATCTCCAAAAAATGGAATTTTCTTGAAATGATGCCTTGATGAGTAGAAATTAAAGAAAATCGGTTATCTTCCTGGTTAGAAGATTGCATAATTTAGACTAAATTAAAATGGATTATTAATGAAGGATAAGAGATAAATTATGTAACCACTTATTCCATTATTAATCCCTCTGATTCTACTATATTTGACCCAAAATTCAAACCTATACCTTCTCTCGTCAATCTGTACCAACATCAAACCTGAAAGCTTCTTACTATGTGAAAAGGAGCCACCTGAAAAGAAGACACTAGTTTAGGGCCTAAATTGCATCTAATTTCCCTAAAATTCTTCATGAATATTTATTATGCTATACTTTTCCTAGTTCATACCTTCACCATACAAAATTTTGTACAAGTCTATACTATCCTTGTGAATATGAATGAAATTAGCTCTTTTTAGCTTTTTATTGATAACTTAAGCTATGAACCACAAATTTAAATATTTGGAGAGGAAAAACATGGGTCACTTGCTTGATAAAACAAATATTATACTTTTATAATGATTTTTAAGGCCAATTTTGGCATGTGGAAGCCCATGATAGGCCTTTTTTGGCTTAAAAATGCATCAAAACTCCTTTTTGAAATATGAAACTTTATAACTAAGCTCAAGTAATGTATTTTAATACGTTTTAAGGTATTTTGACCACATTTAATGATTCTTAAATCTAAATTTGAAATTGTAAGACAAAAAATCTCCCTTTTAAGCCAAAAATACAATGTTTAGATTACTTTAAAGGCTCATAATAATACAAGGAAAAGTTTTGGTTTTTAGGGGTTAGTATTTAGACTTGAAAGGATAAATTACCAACATTTATGGTGAGTCACAGGGGTTGACCATCTTGTTGGTCAAAATAACCTAGTAAATTTCACATAACAATGGCAAATTAAAGCATAACAACTTGACTTGATTACTCTCTTGACTATCAAATAAACTCTTTTGGGCTTTGAAACACCTCTTTGATTGTGAAAAAAAAAAGACTGAAGGGAATAAAAAACTAAACTATAAATCAATTATAACTAAGCTAAGGAAACATGAAAGCAACACAAAAGGGAAGTAGATTATTGCTTGTAATATTCACTTATTGAAACAAACTAAACTAAAACAACTAACCTAAAATAAGATTCTTTCCTCTAGGATTAAATGGAAAAATATTTTGTGCACCATGGAAATTTTAAACATGTTTTCCATCTCTTGATAGTCTCTTCTTATAGATAAGAGCACTTGTATGTCCTTGTCTTCTTGATGATGTAGCTAAGCCACTTGCTTATATTCTTAGGTATATGGATTGATTATATGGATCCAAGATCTAATCATCCTCCTCCCATATTCTAATACTTTGAATGAATAATGATAATTCTTCTTCATTCATGGGTTTCTAATGATCTAATATATCTTTCATAATACCTTGATTCTACTCCTCATGGATATGTGACTTGTCAAGATATTCATTATTGGATTATTATATCTCTTTAGGTATGTTAAAGGACAAAATTTCCTAACTTGAGGTACTAGATCAACAAAAACCTATTCATTCTTCTTATATTTATGAATTTTCTCTTCTTATGAGCCAAATTGGATATATTCAATAGTTGATTGGTCTTTAATATATTTAATAGGAAGTGTAAGACCCTGAGTATCTTGATATTCTTTGAAAATATCCATATATTATTGCCAAAAATACTCATCATTACCTTGATACTTATTTTATTTGATTGGATTGCATTCATCAATGGTAAATTTTATAATTTCTTAAGGATCATCTTGATTTGGGATAGTTTCTATGTGATCAAGAGGTTGTTTAGAAACAACCTCTTATGACACATCTAAAACCTTTTCTTCATGAATCTCATCTTCTACTTGAAGTTCATCCTACAACTCACCTTATTAGACATTATGAAAGACTAATTCATGATTTTCCTTACCTAAAAGTGTCTCAATAATGATATTGTCTTAATCTCCAATTGAAGCTTCTTTCTCATTTTCATAATATTCATTCATTTTAGCTGAACTTTCTTGATTTGCCTCATAAAAGATAGGCTCCTTCTCAAGAATTAACATAGTGTATCCCTGAAAGAATTCAATAAGATGAGAAATGTCCATAGATGTTACCATAGATGCCTAATTTTGTTCATGGAGCTTCTCCTCTTTGATCAACTTCACCTCCTCTCTTTGTTGTATTATTTGTTGAATAACGTTCCATGAAGGAAAGGTCTTGGGATTTTGAGGAGAAAGGAGTGGAGGCTAAAAGATCTCTTGCTTGATCTTAACTTCAATATCTTGAGTTATTTTTAAATGTTATTCTTTCTCTCTAGACCACTATATTTTATTTCAAGTCATAACATGGGTTTAAAAACATCTTCTTTTGTACTATTTACATCCATGGGTGTGAAAGAAGGAACTTGCTACTATGTTGCCTTTGTAGCTAGCATTGAATATTGAAGATGTTGATTTGTAAGCTCAATATTCTTGGATAAATTAGACTCAAAATCATGGATTAAATCATTGATATCTCTCCCTAAAAAAATTTATATGTAGGTTCTTGTATGATCTACTGTGAAACCTAAAGATTAGACTCCTCAAAACATACTTCTTTAACCTTTTGAGGTCTCTCTTGGATATACTTCTAGGTAGGAAATCTAGGCAAGGTCTAAATGGAATTTTGAGGGAAATGATAAATATTGGTTTGGAAATCATGAAGAGAAAATGGAAGCTCTATGGGAACATACTAGTCATTGTGATGACTCTAGGGTGTCTCATAAACCACCAACCTCTCTTCAATGCATACAATTAGACCACATATGCCTAAGATATCAAAACTAAACTTTTAATGGCCTTGTCTTATGAAAGATGCACATATCTCTTTATCTTGCTAAAAATTAGCTCTCATATTCTAAATTTCATGCTTGTAAATATCCCATCAATAGCTCTTCTTAGTGTCTATGCTTATCATCTATTTCTCATAGCCAAATAGGGTTTGTTTGAAGCTTGAAATGGATTGTTTTGGGACTTGATTAGGTTGGTCAAGAAGATAAAAATATTCATGAGGGATATTATAGGAATCATATGTGTCATCATAATACTCATAATCCATTGTATACTCATCATATGGCTGATATGGATCATTATAAGTATAATATGGGTCATGAGGATCATACTTGAACTGCTAATAAAGAGAAGAATGATGTAATCCTTCTTTGTAGGCTAACATGGCCTATAACATCAAGAAGCTAATTAAAATTATGAACAAAAAATTTAATTTTACCTTGAGATAAGGACCATAAGAGTACTCTAAATTATCTCTTAAGATGAATATACTACAAACTTGTACTCTAATGGCTAAATTTTTATCGTAATGGGCATGCTAGAATTGTTAGCAACCCATATTTCATGCTAATTAAAGACTGATAGATAGCTAAAATATTGTAAGGAAGAAATTACTACCACATGTTCAAATCAACCAACATAAACACACTATACCCAAATATGTAAATGTGAAAATAGTCATTTTATTATATTAGAAGGTTAGAAAGCTCAAAATTGGTAGAGTCTAGTGATGCCCAAGAGAGGGATCTCGAAAATGACTTAAAAACCTACATATATAGAAATAGAAGCAGCTCTAGCTAATATATTAGTGTAGAGGTGAGAAGAGGAGGTCAATTCCAATTAAATTTCAATCAACCTTGAGTAAAATTTTCATAACAATAGTCTTTAATAAATCTTTTTGTGTTGAAAATCTAGCATGATCTTCCTTTTTGGCATTAGAGAGAGATGGTGAGCCCTTATTAGGTTGTTGAAGATTCTTTGCATGAATTTTATGCCATATATTGGTGTATAAATCATATTTTAAGTGATTTTAAAACATGATAATGTCCTCCTTTGCATGAATTCCATGAAAGATGCATGAAGATAGTCAACTAGTCAACTGAAGTGATGATTGGTTCTTAAGGACTAGTTAACTCTACTTGAACTCCTTTGGCATGAAATGACCCTTTAATTATGAATGTGCATGATAATATCCACTTGAATAGAAGTTATACAATGTGGTAACTATAAAAAAAATCAAATATAGCCTTTTTAATGCCAATTTACTTTGTTATTTGATCAAATAGGCCTACTTAGCCAAATAGGCCTAGTAGTCTACTTCATGCACTTGATGTCCATAAAACCTATACAAAACTTTTAAAAACTAAAAAATACGATATTATACTTGAAACCACTCTTCACACAATGAGATAGGTGTTCTTAATGAATAAATCCTTGTTACTCAGTCACCATTGTTGATTAGGTCAATCCTACCTCATTTTCCTATAAAATAGATGTTTTAAAGGAACTAGTAGGGGAACTTACAAGAATATTTCAAAACAAATGATGATTTGGGTATGAACAACAATCCTCATTCTTCAACATCAATGAATTTGATTTCATGTAAACTAGTTTGTACCTCATTTTCATACTTTTTTCTTCAGAAAACCTTATTTATACACTAATATGTATAATTTTGTAAAAAAAACTAGTATTTATAGGATCATCTCTAAGTTTAATTTATGTTTAAAGAGGTTTAATTTGATCCATGAGGTTTTGATAGCAATAAATCAAATTGTCTCAAAAATGGTCACTATGAGGGTTTGTGAGGGTTTTGGAGCTGAATATTCTTTATGACGATTCATGAAACACAGAACTCCAAATCCAAAATTATTTCCATTAATGTGTATTATACATACCCACTCAACATCATTTAAAATATTGGGTTCCCATGACAAATATATGAGAAGATATCACGTGAAGGAAATTTTCTTGTAGGTTTTGCAAGAATTTTGGGCATGCTTATGCTCTTAGTGATTATGCATAAAGTACAACCCATAAATAAACCTTAGTTTTTCAGTAATTATAATTTCATATGGGATCTCAAATAATTATAAGATCTTTTTGTCAAATTCTTTGCTTGGTGAAAGATATGAGCATTTGATCAGGTGGCTTAAATGGGTGTCTCAAACTATAAAATTTAAATTTCCTCCTTAGGATAAAAATTAATCCTCAATTTCTTCTCCATGATTTAATTCATCATCATGGGAATTTTTCCATTCATCAAATGATTCTATATGTTCCATCTTTCTTGATAGGTCAAAAAAAGCCTTATGGAGATATAGGCATGATTGCAGGGTTTACATATAATTTGGAGTTTGGAAACTATTTAAAGGTATTATTAATATCTATTAACATCCTCTCATTATTTTAAAACATTAAATTTAATCTCCAACTATCATAACACACCTTAAACCCCTCTAGAATCCTACCTACTCTAATGGTGACCTTGAATAGACATGCTAGTGACTATGTCAAAATAGTGGGCACTTCCACTTTTAAAAATAAATCTAAAATTTCATTATGAGATTTAGTTGGTCTAAATATTAGGTATACCAATTTTAAAGTCTTAATTTTATGTTTAGGTGCCTCAAACTTGCCATTTCTCTCAAGCTAGGCTCATGTGTTTGATTGTGACTATATTTTGGTGTTTTACCATGGTGTTTGGTTTCTAAGAAATATTGATAGGATTTTATCAAGTCATAACAAAAATAATTTTATTCATGATTACTCCTCATGGTTACCCCCAATATTTCATGTCTCTTATGTCACTTTGCTCTTCCTCAATAGACCTCATATGAATGTGTATACACTACTACAAGTGGACATTAAAATAAATAGAAGTATTTGATGGTCATATCATCCCTATTGGTGCTTTTAATACCATAAAATCATATAAAAACGACTCTCAAATTATGTTGATGTCATATTGACTCTCAAACAATGCTTTTGAGCTTGCATACAGTTTCATTCCATATATTAACATGTATTGTACCTTCATGCTGAGTTGATAATGCCCTAGTGATTGAAAAATGAATCTATCTTGATGTTTCTAATCTCACTCAAATTCATCCTTCCCCAAGAGTTATCTCTATACTTCCAAAACATCTTTACTTCCATTATTTAGAGCTTATTGAACTAAACTTCATATTCTAAGAGGCCCTCAATCTGTTATAGGTGCTCTTTTTAGGGTAAACCTAACTATATGATTTTTTTATTATTTGGAGATCATGAATTTTGATTATTATAAATGATAAAATCATTCTATAACATCCTTTTAAACTGAAACTTCACTCTAGGCCTTTGTGCTTGAAAACTCTATAGATGACTACAAGTTTGTTCTAAGTATGGCTATGACTTATCTTTAAGTTGACTATTGGCCCTGAGTCTAAACTTGATTAGAGACATTTTAACCCTTAATATGAGCTTATAACATCATCATTTATTAAAACATTCTCTTTAACAAGAAAACTTCCCTCTAAAACACTATCTTCATAAATTCTCATTAGCTTGAAGGATGGCTAAGTCCATAAGTGATTGTAGGGGGTGCTTGAAGGGTAATTCTATTGACTATGGTACTAAGTGTTTAAAACCCTCTTCAAAAATGATCTTTTATCAGTTTATAATTTTTGTTCTCTTGAAGTATTTATTGAACGTGTTGTTTCTCCATAGACTATACCATCAATTTGAAAACAAACCCCTCTCAAGCCCTTTGTACTGGACTGTAACAATAATTTGAAAATGTTTGGAATTTTTGAATAAAACAAAAGGTCACATTTTTGATTCCCCCTCTATCATGATGATTTCTAAAATACAAAACCCTCCTTGAATCCTACATCATGAAACCTTCATACAAACATCAACTCCTTTTCATGATTGTGGTCCAATGTCATGAGGTTGTTCTTAGTCTTAATCTATGATTTTTGATCCATTTTAGAATGAAATATGTTTATTTTTGAGATATGAATTGAGGTTATTGGTATTTCTCTCTAAATATGCATTTTATTATCAATCTAGTCCCATTTTAAATTGAAAAGGTCTTGTAGACTACCAAATCCTTGGATGTAGCATGATTTTTCATTGAAAACTAGCATGTAGGTGGGTGTCAAACCTTGAAATAATGCCAATTGACCTAAAGTCATTCACTTAGATTATTTACTTAAACCCTATCCCTATTGATCTCAAAATATCTCTTAGTTAAATCTTGATCTTATGCCAATGACCAACCACCTTGAGTCCTATTGTAGGATCAATTTGCACCCTTGGAGAGAGTTCTTCAGCATCCCTTCAATTGAGCTACATAATGGGAAAAACCCTAGGCTATGGGCCACCTATATTGGGGTTGGACCTTTGTAAAAGGTTATATTCATATTGATGTTCACCTAAACTAATACTTAACAAGGAAAAGGGTTAGAAAAAGGATAAGGGATCCTAAAAAGGTTAAAAGGGTGATGCACCAAAGTTAAATGGACACTCATATAAGCTTGAACACACACTAGAATAGTAAAAGACAACTATGGCTTACTCAATCTCACAATTTCACTAGTTACATTAATATTTCAAAAAAGAGGTTTTAAATAGAATACTAATCTTGACCTGGAAGTTAGATTGAAAACACCTTCAAAGAGGCAAGCAAAAGTATAGAAAATTAGGAAGAATCTCCTTCACAAATTCACCATACACAAGAATAATGAGCACTAATTGAAGACAATAGATAGGTAAAGATTTTATCCTATTACTTTAAAAGGTAGTTCTTACAATATTTTGATAATGTTTAACCATAAAAAATGAGCAAACATTTTCAAGAGTCTCAATGAATATCCTTGTCCCAAAAAAGAATGATAAATTTGAAGAGCTAAGAACTCCTTTAATGAGAATGATACCAAGATATATAGGAGAAGAAAGAGAGAGAAAGGATGTGGGAATACATCATTAGAAAAGGAACACACCATCTCATGTCATTAATTTAACCTAATCTTTCACCTTTTACTCCTTATCCAATGAAAGCCTTGCCACTATTTTGATCAATCAAGACACTGCCTATGGCTTATTGAGTGAGAAATTCCCCAAAGGTTCCAAGGATGTATTGAATGTCCCTAGCTGTAGGTCCCAACACTAGACCTTTTCTTTGATCCTTCACACCATCTCTCACTTGAAGACAAAAATTCATGTTCATGGATCTCACAGAATCATGGGTTGTGCATTTTAGGTGGATTTTTGTCAAAAATATGGCCATGCTAAAGGATGAGGACCCTTTGCATTAATCACATATCTATTTTATCTCTATGTTTGAATCATAGGTCCATTCTATAAATGTAAAACCAATCTAAGATTATTGGTTTTCCTATATCCTTTATATTAATGCAGACCTATAGACTATATAGCCATTTTCATCAATTATAATAGGTCTAAATATACCCAGTCTATATTTTCAAGGGCCTAGAATTCATATATGCATGGATAATTATTTGAAATGGCAAACATATTCATAGAAATAGCCCTGCATGGTAAAATTTTATGAACTAAAGGTCCATATATAGATTTAATGGTAGTCTTTTATGTTTTTTATGTCTTACTACATCAATTTGTCCCTTTAATGGTGTTGGATCAATCTTCAATGGCAACCAGATGATCCTATAAGAACTATTTTCCTTGGTTTAAAATGGTTCCTCAACCTCTATCAAATATTTTGGGCTTACAATTTGCTCATTTTTTTTTAATATCTAGCTCAACTAGTTGACATATTAACCTTTACTCAGCCATCAATCTTGATCTTTACAATTGAGTAAGAGCCATCAATCCTACCCTTTATTTGTTAATTTTTTTTGAGCTGGTGCCACTTGGTATCCAAAAATTAGTTCTTAGGATCCATTTTTTAGGGTTATTTTTCATGATCTTAAACTTGATGTCCATGCTCCCATCAAATGATGTTCACATGAACATCATTAACATTTGCATGATAGTCAAATTTAAGCTCAAAGGGATTTGTTTTTCTCAATATTAAACTTAATGTTAGCATGATCATCTTATGCTATAGGTCCAACATTGAATATTTATATCTTAAAGATAAAAATCATGAAAGGACCAAATTTGTTGGAGATGTACTTGAGACCAAAAACATTGTGCCCACTTGATCCGTTGGCTCTGAGAGTTTTCTAAGTGTTTTTACAAAATGTTCAAGTGAGATACCCTATGTGATTTTCATGATGTTTGAATACCTATCATGGTAAAAAATGGCTAAACTTAGTGAATTATATCTAAGGAGCCAACTTTGAACATGCATAACTTTTAATGCACTTCATTAGATGACCTAAAACTTAATGAATAAAAACTCAAGACTAAGATGAACAAACACATATGACTATTTTATATTGAGACTACCAAACATTTAGGATATATCCTCATCAATATGGTCACTCAAATCTATTTGAGCTTATTAAAAATTGGTTAAGTATGGAAACTTAGTAAATTTTGTCTTAGAGGCCAACTTTGAGTCTTCATATCTTTTACTACACTTAGATGCATGCCCTAAAATTTAGTGCATATATTCTTGGGACTAATGTGATCAAAACCACATGACCAATTATCCTTGACTCATCCACATGTGGTAATGATAACATTATCAAATTTATTACTTATAATTTCTACCACTAGACCCAAAATGTCAAGATGAACATAATGAAGAACCAGATGACTACCATGCACTTCCATAATCATTCCAAGCACTCTTGACACCCCACAAGGTCTATAAAACTCTATACCAATCCTTTATAAGTTGAAAATTTATGATTTAAGTGAACTTAAAGTGTTTCAAAATCTTTATGGGTAAAATGAGATCCTTGGATCACTCATTCCATCCACAACTTTTTCCCATCTACTCATTCATTAACAACCTAATCCATCTGGGCAAAAGATTGGTATGTGGGACAAAATGGACAACATATTTAGTGACTCATAAGGAAGCATTATTTTTATGATTGAGAACCCAAACCATTTTAATTGATTGGTACATTGGGTGTATGGATTCCCAAGTCTTCCCTCATTTAATCATGAAGATACCACAAGGCTATCCCTATCTAGAACCTTTCTTGAAGTAACAAGATCAAAATAAAAATACGAACAAAGTGCCCAAGGAACTTATTAAAAATGAAACTCATAGAAGAAAATAAATGTGCTTAAGGCACTTAAATTTGAATATAATTACTTAGTTTCAAATGGAAAATGGGAACACTAATAAAGAAGATGAGATATTTCCTACCATACAACAAATTTCTTCAAAAATATTTTCATAGAAGAAGCCCTCCTTGATGAACAACTAGTGGAAAATAGTTTGAATAAATTTGACAAAGTTATATCTAATTATAAAAATGCTTCCCTTACTAAAATACCATCTAAATAGGAGGTGAAAAATGCATTTTTTATGATGTAAGGATTCAAATACCTAGGACCTAATGGTTTTTCCCCTTTTTATTCTAAATTTTTTGGGATTTTGTTCACAATGAGGTTGAGGCAACATCTAAGGAGTTATTTCAATCTAGATACATTATTAGAGAAATGAATGACACTTTCTTTGTTCTAATTCCAAAAAATATAGGACTAAAAAATCTAAAGGACTTCTTCCCTATCAATCTTTACAATACCACATAAAAAAATGATCGATTATCTTAGTAAAGTGATTGCAAAACCTCTTGGACAAAGTCATTGGGGAACAACATGGAGAATTCTTGGTTGGAACACCAATAATGGATGGAATAATCTTGGTACATGAAGCCATTCATTCCATCTCCAAATCCCTAAGGTAAGGAATGTTCCTTAAGCTGGACATGAATAAAGCATGTGACTAAATCTCTTGGAATTTTTTAATGAAGCTCTTGGAAAAGTTGGGTTTCAATCAAGACCTAAAGAAAATTTTATGGAATTACATAACTAATCCAAAATTATCCATAATCATGAATAGAACACCAAAAGGATTCTTATTATCTTCCATAGGACTAAGGTAGGGAGACCCTCCCTCCCCATATCTCTTCATCAGGTAGAAAATTTGGGGAAGAGTTTATTAAAATATTGCACATATGGCCTAATCAAAGGCATCTCATTTTTAATCAATACTAAGCCTATCACCCATGAAATTTTTTTAGATGATACGATCATTTTAGGGTTAGCTTATATGGAGAAATCTAAACAACTAGAATTTATTTTAAAAAATCATAAATCTGTCTTGAACTAGTATATTAATTTTTGTAAGAGCTCTATTTTCTTTATTAACACCCCAATCATCATATAGAAAAGGATTTAAAGAGTATTTGAATGTCAGGTGAGTCAACTATTAAATATTTATTTTAGCATTCCATTATTTTAAGGTAAAATGGATTTTGAACTATGAAATCCCCTCATTGATAGAATTCAAAGAAAACTTGTAGAATAAAAGGGACACCTCCCCACTCAGGTAGGAAAATTATAATTGCTCAAAGCCTCAATTTAAAGTATCCCTATATACATAATGTTTATATTTATGATACCCACTAAAGTGGTAGCTAAAATAGAATAAATTTTAAAAAAAATCTTATGGAGGGGCATTGAGGACTGACTTAGGTTTCACATTGTCTCCTAGGAGAAATCCTATCTTCTTAAAGTAAATAAAGGATTGGGCCTTAAAATTATTAATTCTATGAATAGGGCCCTACTAGAAAAAGTGGGATGGAGACTTATGAAAGAAGATAGAGAATGAGAAAGAAAAATCAAGGCCAAATACCTAGAAGGGTTGAGGCAGAATGATTTCTATGGAAGAAGGTCCAGAGGATGGATTATCTTTCTAAAAAACTATCAATAAATGTAAGGATATTATTATAAAATAAATAAAATGGAAATTTTGAGATAGGGAAAAAATATAATTCTAGAAATATTCCTAGATGTCCACTACCCCTCTTTCCTTGTAACATACTTGAGCCAATAGTTATGCAGTTTTCAAACAAACATGGGGCTTAAAAGTTAAATATTAATGGGTTGATAATGAATATTTGAAGAGTTAGAAATTCCTTCCCACATAAGGATACACAACTGAAGAAGCATAGGTGATTCATAATCTTAAATCCTCCATCAGATGGGTTCACATTCCTTTATTTGCTAAGGAAGATCATTTTTGATGGGTAGCCAAAGAAAATGGTATGTAGTCCATGTCCTCAAGACATGCCACTAATATGAACCTAGAAGATGATTGGAACTAATAAAATGATTTATGGATAAAACACTTGACCCAAAGGTTAACTATTTCTTTTGGCTAGTGGCCTAATATAAAATCCTAATAGTGGATAACCTAAAAAGAGGATTGATAGTCTCCAACATATGCCCATAATACAATAAAGTTGAGGACTTTGTTCATCATCTATTTCTAATTTGCCCATTTAGTTCAATCTTATTTTATTAGATGTTGAACAAAGCTAACCTCTCATGGGTTAAACCAGACAATGTTTTTGACCTCATTAAGCAATGGAAACCACCTTGGAATATCCTATACCTAGAATTATTATGAAATTTATCTATCCCACATTGCTTTTGGAGTGTTTGGAAAGCTTTTAATGATAGACTTTTCTACAATAAAAGGCATTGACCTAAAGGGGTGTTTTTTTAACTATGCCATGCCATCACTTAGAATTGGAAAGCCTTCCCTCCCATGGACAAAAATCTAGGACCCACCTCAACATAAATAATTTTCAATAATTGGGAGGTGGTTCAAAAGATACAGTCCCCATTTAAAGATCTAAATCATAAACAGACTAGGTAGAAGACTCCACCCAAGGGTTACATTAAATTAACCTTTGATAAATCCTTAAAAGGAAACCTAGGACCTATGGGTGGGGAAGGAACCATAAGGGATTCAAAGGGTAATTTGATTACTACCTATGTAGGCCCCATGAGAACATAGACTAATCATGTAGCTGAAGCTAAGGTGACATTATGGGGCATCCAGCTTGCCTCTAGACTTAAGATGGAAATAATTGTTGTGGAGGGGGAATCCCTCAATATTATAAATGTACTTGAAGGCAAAATAACCCCCTCCCATAAAATAAAATCTATAATTGATGACACTAAGTATAATTTGAGGGAGATGACAAAATTATACATTGTCCACACTTATTATGAAGGGAATAGGGTGGTATATCTACTTTTTAATATAGGAGTAGGCATCCCTCTTTTAACTAACTATAACATATGATGGCATGTCCTCAAAAGTGTCTCATAAACCATTTGAAATGAACATACATCAGGATAAAAAAGTGATGGGGAAGCCACACACATGAACCTTTCTCATCAAGAGATGGATTTCAAATATTATGATCCATCATTATGTAAACATGAGGATAATTTATTTCATAACGTGGGAGGAATCGTACCTTTCAAATCTTTTTCAAACTATTAACACAAATTTATTCTAGAACCTACTAAACTTCGTCCTCAGCATGATAGATATTGTAGAAGGGGGGGGTGATAGGGATCAATTAGAACCAACCTATTTCTCTAAATTTTAAGGCATAAAGAAAGCATAAAATAAGCTCTATCATGGTGGGCTTACTTAATTTATGTTGAGGATAATATAACATGACATAGGCATAGTGAAATATTTTATTTTTGGATGAATAAGAGGGTTATGGAGATGAGAGGAGTCAAAATATTGGTCATGAAGGAGTTAACTAGTGAAGTTATAGGTATGTTGTGTGATGGAGCAAAGGCATATAAAGACCATAAAAAAACCAAGATCTGCTTTAGAGGTTCTTTTGTGCCAATGAATTCATTGATATATACGACAAGGGTTTCCCTCATACTAACCTCCCATGCCAATGATCTAAAGTATGTTTGTAAGTTATCAAATACTTGACACTTGAAGGTAAGAACACATTAATTTCCTCTCATCACTTTTTGTTTTTAAATCACTTTTAGGGATATAAAATTATCCTCCCTTTTTATCTCCTCAAATCTCTAGAGAGAACCAATCTCACACATTAAATTAATGATTTTAACCTTATCCTGCACCAAGGCCTCATCCTACTTTTGGTTAAGCATGGAAAAAACATGTTAGTTAGGGAGGTTACTATAGATGGGTACTCTACTAAGGAGGACTCCATTGAATAAGAACCTGCCTTAGGGTCCTACCATCTACCAAAAAATACCCCCCAAGCTATCCCTTTATCCAAAATTTTTGCTAAAGAACCTCATCTAAAATTGATTATCCCTAAACCCAAACTAATTCTAATAGATGAGGGTACCTCTATGGAGGTGGTTAGTAAATAAAAATTTTCCCTAATAGAGGAGTTCAAATATAATAAATAGTAGTTGGAAAATTTCAGGATAAGTTGCATGAGGTCAGGATGAATTTGGTGGGACTTATACAGGAATGGAATGCCTTGAATAGACAAGTGGACAAAATAATCCAATCCATTTCCCATTATTCTAATGTGTAAAATACCCCAGTGAAGCAATACATGATGGTACTAGAGATCCCCCTCCTAATATCCCTAGAGTTACTCCCATCAAGAGGACCCTGGTGTATGAATAGGTGTAGAAGAGACCATGAATGATCTTACCCAGGTATGACAATGAAGGTCTTGGAAAAATAACCAGGGCTAAAATTTCAAAGATAAAATAGGGTGAACTAGAGAAGAAGATCAAGGATGATAAGGAACCAATGGAGGCCCTCCCTCTTTAACAAGTTTTTTGTTTTTATGTCTTCTATTTTTCCTTTTGCAAGGATAGTTAGCTAGTTTTTGATACTTTTTGTTATTTCGTCCCTTGGGGATTGCTACTCTATTTCATACTTTTTAAATATGGTTCTTGGTCCCTATAAAACAAGTTATTTAACCCTATCAAATAAAAATATATATGAATTTCATTAAGGTTAGGATTATATATATTTGAATTCATATATTTATTGTTTATTATAATATCTACTAGTATTTGATAATGATTGTGGTTTGGTTGATTTTGAGGGGCTTGAACATATGCTAGACCATTTTCAAACATTGATATATAACATGAAATGAACATTAAATATATATAGTTTAGTCCTAAATAATATGTTTATCTATTTTAGTATATCAAGATGTATGGTTAGACCTCAAATTTGAATCATTATATCAAAAATGATTGGGGTTAGGGTGATGATCAACATAGCAAGGGAAATCCTTCATGGGGTAGTTCTCAAGGATAATTATTTTATAAGCATAGGGATGCTCACACTTTTCCTAATCCATTTAACTAAAGAACTTAAGTGTCCATTCATTTTAATGTTATTAATCCTACTTTTTAGAATGTTATTGACTCATTATCACCTAGTTCTTTATCATTTCACGATAATCAAGCTTTGACAAGAGCATATGAAAGATGTCATCCTCATAGATAAGGTACCCTAAGTGAATCTTATTAAAACATGTATACTATTGTTAAAACATGTCAAAATAATACTTTAACACCTATACATCCTAAAAATATGCTTGATGTGACTACAAAACTATAACCACATTTGCTTGTGCCAATCAATACTAGACTTCTCTCAACTAAGTTTGACAATAGACTTGAACATTTTATTGAGTTATCTCTTGATTAATTTATACCATTCATACCTAAATCTAAAAGTTATATTACCTATAGTGGAAAATGTGTCAACAAACCTTCAGCTTTGCCTTTGATAATAAGGATCGTCAAAAAGATCAAATTGGAAGAGGATGATGTTGAAGGCACTAAGTTGATCAATTTACCTACCACTTTAATAGAGTACACTCAATATTTGACTGATAAGGGTTCCACTTTGATTGAACTAGTTTCAAATTCTTATGATGAGTAAACTATTGTTTAAGTCCTATTTTGGTTGATATTTGATACTTTGATTCATAGTCAAAGACCCTTTGATATTTTGATATGTGGATATATATATATATATATATATATATATATATATATATATATATATATATATATATATATATATATATATATATATATATATATATATAAGGGTTCTACTTTTATTGAACTAGTTTTAAATTTTTATGATGAGTAAAATATTGTTTAAGTCTTGTTTTGGTTGATATTTGCTACTTTGATTCACAGTCGAAGACCCTTTGATATTTTGATATGTGGATATATATATGATTTTGGTAGTTTTGATAGATGTGACATTACTTTTACACAAAATGAAATGTTTGATTACTTAAATTTATAGAAATGTTCATGGTATTTAACATTTTGAGTATTTAATTATTAGTAATTATTATGAATGTCATGTTTATTAAATGTTTATTTTGATTGTATTCTAATGATTCATGGCTCCACACCCATTAGATTTATTTTCAATCTATTATTAAATTGATTTGATCTATTTTAGACTTTATTAAAGTATAAATTAAAATTTTAATTTTAATTAGCTAATCAAATTTAAAATGTTGATTAAAGTTAACAATAACTAACTAATAAGTTAATTATAACTTATTTTGTAACTATTTCCAAGATATAACTTTATAAACATATCAAAGTCACAACACAAGGAGAGGAACACAATAGGTATTGAAGACCTCTGAGTTACTTAATTTTCATCTTACTTCTCTCGATGTAAATAATCTCTAAGATTAAATAGTTATTTGTAGATACATCCAACAATATGTTCTTTGATGGTCAAGTAGCCCATTTGATTAGTGCTAGTATATCTAGGTTTCTTGTTTGGTTATCTAAAGTCTATCAAGCTTAATATATTTTGATAATTACAAGAAAACTATCATATGAGCATAATTTCATGTAATTGGCTTGAAAAATGATGAATACCTCACTTAATATGATATTTTTTGATCTCTTAATTATAAATAATTGTCTATTGAAGACTATTTATATTGAAAGCTTGTGATTTATTTTTTTGGGAAATTAGATATTTAATTCCTAAATAATAAATGGGTCTAAGTAGAAGAAATTAGTAAATAATATGAAATAATTAATCCATTTATTTATTTAAACAAGTTGTATTTTTGCCTTTTCTAAAAAAAGTAATGAGTGAGAGAAAATATGACTTAGCTTATTTTAGGCTATTATGGATGAGACAGAGTTTGGTATTGGAGGAATAGGATTGAGACACTATCATAAATAGAGATCTAGAGTTCATTTCTTGATTAGACAAGACCATTTAAAATAGGACGCCCTATTATTTGATGTTATAATCTTGGTCTTTCCACTATTATCCAAAATACTCACAAATATATGATTTTTTTGGGTTTTATTTGTAGTGTCTTTGTGAGGTTGTGTAGCAAATTTTAGATCTTTGTTGTTATCATAACTCACTATACAGGTAATTATTCATGTTCTTGTGTCTTTAATGTAATTAAATATAACTTTGGAAAATTGGAAAAAGGGTTTAGTGTGTAACTGATACATTGGATGCAATTCACATCCCATGTGTGGGCATGTTGCCTACATACCAATACTTTGAGGAGAGATCAAGCTATATTTAGTTCTCCTATTGAAGTGCTTGGTGAAATAGTGTGATGAAAATTAAATTAAATGTAAAACTAACTATACTTGAAATGAATAGGGATTGGTGGTAAAGGTTTGAAAAAGTTTGAAATATTGTTGGATGGTTGTATGCAGAGAATATGGAAGAGTGATTGAGTAGTCTTACTTGTAGTCTTTATTATCTCTTATAAATGAGTGACAACCCTTCTAAATGGACTTTGAATGGAATTTTATAGGGGATTTAATGATTATGGGTAGAATTAATTCCTGTTAGGCCAACATGAATCAGGATAATGATCTAGGAGAATATGACCATTTGAACAAAAATTGCACTTAGACAACATCACCAAAAATAAGACACCTTGAGTTTCAATGTTATAGTCCAAGTTTGGGTAATGTTTTCCTAAGGGAAGAAGACTTAGGGGATGGATTTTTCATGGTAAGATCAGCCTGGGTTAGCAAAGGTTTAGTCTAGAATGCTATAAATAATTGATAAATTATGAAAACATGCCTAAGAGGGTTAAGAGAGCAATAAAAATGGACCTATGGATTAGGTGTCATTAACCATACTCAAGTTATGAAATTTTGAATTTTATATAACTACATTTCCCCCCTACATTTTATTGATGTAGCAAAGTGAAATACTAGGATAAATGAACAATATAAAGCATACCTAAACTTACCTGTAAAGGTGAAACTCATGAAACTGTGTGATGTTGGATGTCCATAGAGAGAGCATGATGTGAAGTGTGAATTTGTAATGAAAAAATTAGCCTAGTACTTATTATATATGCTATATCTAAAATAAAAACATATAAAATATGGGTAAGAGGGAGATGAAGAGAAAGGAATAAATACTCCTCACTAGGTATGTGAACCAATAGAAAACTTGTTGTGATGCTAGATTGTACTGGGTGTGTGTTATACCAAAAGTAATATCATGAAGGGATATGAGAGATCAATTACCTATAAGTGGATCAAGCATGCAAAGGTAGGACCTTTGGCTCCATCTTCACCTATTAATTAAACCTAATGAATCATGCATGCGTTAATTGATATTTGATTATGTGTCCAATCCCTCTGAATAGGTGGCTCAACAATACAAAGGCTAGCAAGTCCTTTGGCTCCATTATTGCCTCATGAAGTGAAGCTATGAAGTGATACCAGTATAAAATAGATGAGATGGATCTTGAATCCCATGAAAGTACTATAATTTGACAATGTTGGCATGGATAGCCAAATTTTTATTAAAAATTAGGCCACTCTTGGCCATTTTGAAAGATGGAGACTAGGCTTGTATGAAATTCACTTTGAAATTAGTGCAATAGGCTTATATGAAATCTAACTCAAGAACTCAAGTAGTTAGGAATTTAAGCTTATATGAAATCCAAACTTAAAAAATTATGTCAATCACCTGTAGATGGAATAAGGCATGTAATTATTAAGAATGCTTAGGAAAAATAAACTAAAATTGAAAAGAGAGGAGGACCAATGTGCCATGTACATTACCCTTAATATCTAATGTTTGGAACATAGATTTTGATCTAGAAGTTATATCAACTACCTAATATAAAATTAGAAGTGAGAGCCATCATACTACACATGATGCCCCCATATCTATATTCTTTGAACAAAAAATGTATTAAAACATGTATAATTTGGACTATTTTGTACTGAAAAACCTATGACTAAACTCAGCTTTCTATCTATGTTTGGAAAAACTAAATTTTCTATTGTCTAGATAGGAGTACTAAAAATAGGACACCCTAATGTTCGGTGATATGGTACAACTTTGGCACTGTTGTCCAAGGCCAAATTTGATGACTATTCTATATTATCTATTATCCGTCTAGTTTATTCTACCTTGTATGATGTCTAGATTATGTTTTGAGTGTTTTGAAAACTATTGTTTCAACCATTAGGAGCTTTGATCTCGATAACAAAAACCCTATTTATTTCCCCCTTTTTCTAGGGTAGGAATGAAGACCCTATAATGAATACCCTTAGAATAGATAACCCTACAAGTGTGTTATGATGCATAGATACATGATATAGCAATGATAATTGATAATATATCTCAAGATATAGAAATATTTGTATTGAGAGATTGTTAAATCAATAAGGGCATGCTTAGATAGATATAATAATGTAAAATTATGTGAAATATACTAAACTAGAATTGAAAAGGTTGGTTGTTAGTTATTATCAAGGATGGATGGAACATAATGTCCATCATGGCATCCAAGAAAGTAAGGAAATGCATGATATAGATCATGGCATTTACAAACAAGTATAAAAAATAAAGAAACAAGCATACAAAGTAAGAAGTAAGAAGCATACAAGGGTGACCAAGAGGCCAAGAAAATAAGGGACATGGGCACATTTCACTCATACTAGAAAGCAACCATGTAAGGCATGTTCAAATACCACACACACATACCATAGAACAATCAAGAATGGCATGAGGGACATAGGCATATAAAAGAGTATAAGTAAGGTACATTGGAAAATGTTCAAATGTAGACACACATGAATAGAAGCAAAATACATTGGAAAATGTCCTAAGGCACACATAGGAGATAAGAAAGAACCAGAAATGCAATCCAACAAGCTACGCTAAGCAAGGAGAGAAAGAAAGTAATAACTGGAAAGATAGAATCACATCTAACTAATTAAATAAAGAGTGAATGTATGCAATACATGTTTAGTACAAGATTAGGTATATGCTAAAGAGATACACAAGTGCTAGATACTAGTGAAATTTTGATAGTAATATGTGTAATCTAATAAGTAATGTACATCAACATGATAACATGGAGTGTGTAGTGTAGGAATGACATAACCTAGATTGTGTATTCATGTATAAGATGCCCCTAATGGGTATGTATATCAATGTGTGTCTCAAATGTATAACTAGGATGCCCCCTCAATAGGTAGAGTGAAGTGGTCAAGGATCTAGATGTCACTGCACACACTCAAAGAAGATCAAGTAAATCATGGTGATGTAGATAAATCAACAGATAATACCATGAAACAACAAATTTAATCCTAGAATAGTAGTAGCAATGTAAATCATAGATGATACATATAATTGAAATATTTTTGTGTTGTTGTATATATTTGAATGTTTTTGGTATTTTTTAAATGTTGTATACTATGTACAAGCAAGTAGAAGAGAGTATGTACAAGGTATAAGAATGAAATGAAAGTAGTATGTACATGATAATAAAAAAGACTAGGCTAGAGGGGGGAAGGATCCAAAGATGGAGTTTTCTAGGGATAAAAATGGAGGAAAGGGTCATGGCCATCATCAAATTCTTTGTGGTCATCATCATATGTTATAGATGATATTATGGGGGAGATGTAGACTCTACTTTGGGGTATTTAGTCTTGCTAGGAGATGACTTTAGTGGAAGTGGTGGAGCTGGTGATGTTGGTGGTGATATAATTTTAATAATTCCTTGATCTTTTAGTTTATACAATCTCTATTATAAAGTTGTACATGATTTTGTATCATGTCTTATAATCCTATGAAATGTAGAAAATGGGTGACCATCCTACTATGATAATCTATTGATAGATCTATGTCATAGTATAGGTAATGTGATCAATCCATGATCTAATAATATATGTAACATAAACTATGGCTGATGTTGTGTGCTAGCTACCTGAATCTAAATAACTAGCTCTAATCCTTAGAGGTAAGCATGTGAATTGTATGTGCCAAGTGATTTGTCTATGGCCATGAGTGTAGAGTAGCTCCTGATAGTGTAGTGTGATATGTTAAAAGTGATGTAGGATGTGGAATGAGAGATATAGAGTCATCTTGGTACTTTCTTAGGCCAACTAGAGTAAAGTTCAATCCACACAAATAGTCATCTATGAGTGTGGATGGTGTATTATCATTTAAAGAATCCTATCAATTTGTATCAACATCATGTATATATGGTAACTTAGAATTTACCTTTAGGGGTAACTATGATATACGAGTCTCATCACCTATAGTAGTAGAAGATGGTACTATTGCAAAAATATTTATATTTGGTGGAGTAACTGTGGAATCAACTAGAACTATTGGTATTGCTTTAGGTGATTGTGGATGTGTAACATGTGTTAGAATAGTGACTGATGGAGTTTTTATAATGGTTGAAGCTCTATGATTGGCAAAAAATATATTGAGCTAAAGGTACGACTGTAAGTGGAGGAGTGCAAGAAGTGCTAGTCTCTCCCACCTCATAGATATGTATCTAATAAAGATAAATGCAATGAGGTGGTGGTTTTACTATGATATAATGTTTCCCATCTAGTAAAATAGTCAAATATGACTCTATAATTTGATAATATCTAAATGGCAAGTTGTCTATTAGACATGTGTATAGATATCCCTCATGGAGAAATTTAATACATCGATGCATAGTAGAAGGAATAGACCCAATATTATGTATCCAATGTCATTTGAGTAAAATATTATAGTGGAGAGGACTTGGCATGACTTGGAACTGTGTAGAGAGGGTTTTTGGTCCCACTATGATATCTGAAGTAATAGTTCCCAATATTTGTTGGGGTATATCATCAAATCCTCAAATGTTCTTATATTATTTTTGCGTGGATGCCAAATCTATGCCCATGGCTTATAAGAATGTGATATTGCATATATTTAATCTGGAACCACTATCGAAAAGAACTCTCTTAACTTCAGTAGTTTTGACTTGAACTTGTATGAATAGTGGCAATTTTTTATCAATAATTTTTTGAGAAGGCATGTCCTCACTATAAAAATAAATTACATCTTCTATAGTTTTTAAAGTGTTGACTAATAATATAAAATAAGAAGGTTATAAATTAATCAACATAAAAGTCTAATTGAGTGCCTGATAAAGAATTTCCTTGACTATATCAGCTTTTCAAAGTAGTTCAAACATGGAAATGTTAGCTAGAGTGTTTCTCATTTGATCAATAATGTCATATGCCTTATGAAAATTTACTTGTGTGGGTGGGTTGGGCCTAGGATGGGTAGAAATAGAGGGGTGACAAGGATCCTGGCTAGGTGGAGGAGGTATAGCGGCACATTGAGTAATAGCTATAACCACATTATCTATTATCTATGTAGGAGGAGTAGTAGTTATAGGAGGAGTAGTAGTTATGGGAGGAGAGTGATGATAATCGATGGGTCAAGGTGGGAAAGGGATAAAAGGTGTCAACTAGGCTCTTTGGTGATGGGTAGTGACCCAAGGAATGGTAAAATAGACCATGCAACATGACTCAACATGGGGTAGAGGTTCCAAGGGAGGTGATGTAAAATATGTATTAACATGTTTAAGAATAACAAGCTTAACATCATCCCATATAATGAAAAATAAGCATGAAATGTAAATAATGAAGCTTTGTAATAATATATGATAGACTTCATCATTCATGTACATGATAGGGCCCATTATGGTTTCCTTATTATTTACAAGAAAAGTTTGTAAATAAATGAACATCATTTTTGCAATTTGATTATGGATGTAAGGTGATACCTAAAGAAGCAAAATAAGAGCTAGTACATCCAACTGGGGATTTTTAAAAAATACTATGAATTTTTGAAATTTAAAATTGAATTTTTTAGCTAACTATGCATGATAAAATACAAAAATTTATGGGAAAATTAGTGACATAATAGGACCTAGTAGATTCAATTAGGGATTTGAGAAAAATAAATTTTTGAAGATTACTATGAATTTTTGAAATTTGAAGCGATTTTCTAATTTTAATATGCAACTAAAAATTTAGAAAATGATTGGAAAATCACTGGGAGGTAGTTGATGCAACTAGAATTTGAAATAAATTTATTTTAAAATTTAATACAAAATTTTAAAATTTGAGAGAAATTTTTTATTTTAATATTCAAGAAAAAATTCAAAAATTTATGGGAAAAATTAGTTAGGAATTTACCCTAGGGTTTCTATGCCAAATTTGAAATAATTTAGGTTCACCAAATGATTTATTATTTTTAGGGAATTAAATGTTTAATTACTAAATAATAAATGGATCTGAGTAGATAAAATTTGTAAATAATATGCAATAATTTAGCCATTGCTTTATTTAATGAAGTATTTTTGCCTTTTCTAAAAATAGTAATGAGTGAGATAAAATATGACTTAGCTTATTTTAGGCTGTTATGGCTGAGACAGAGTCTGATACTAGAGGAACAAGAATGGGACACTATCATAAATTGAGATCTGGAGTTCATTTCTTGATTGGATAAGATTACCAAAAATTTTACACCCTGTTATCTAACACTATTGTCCTCATCTTGCCACTATTGTCCTAACTACTCATAGAGATATGATATTTCTAGCTTTTGTTCGTAGCATCTATGTGAGCTTTTGTACCAAATTTTAGATCCTTGTTATCAATAAAACTCCTTATAGATTTGATTATTCAGGTTCTTATATCTTCTATGAAATTAAATGGAACTTTGGAAAATAGGGAAAAGTGTTTAGTGTGTAAAGGATATGCTAAACACACTTCACACCCTATGTGTGGGCACACTGCCTACATACCAATACTCTAAGGAGGCATCAATCTATATATAGTTCTCCCATTGAAGTACTTGGTATAATAGTGTGATGAAAATGTAAGTAAATGTGAAACTAGGTGTACTTGGAATGACTAGGGACTAGTGTAAAGGTTTGAATAAACTTGAAATATTTTTGGATGGCTATATGTTGAGAATAGGGAAGAGTACTTAAATAGTATTTCTTGTATTCTTGTTTCTCTCTTGTAAATGAGTGTCAACCCTTCTAAATGTAATTTGAATGGCCTTTTATAAGGGATTTAATGACCATGGGTTAAATAAATTCATGCTAGGCCATCATGAATTAGGATAAGGATCCAAGAGAATATGACTATTTGAACCAAAATTGCACTTTGACAATAGTGTTGAAAATAGGACATCCTAAGTTTCAGCACTATATTCCAAGTTTAGGCACTATTGTCCTAAGAGCAGGAGACCTAGGGGGATGGATTTGTCATGGGAAGATCAGCGTAGGTCAGTAAGGGTTCAGTCTAGAAGGTTATATATAACTGGAAAATTGTGAAAAGATGTATACGAGGGTCAAGAGAGAAAGAAAAATAGACATATGGATTGGGTGTCATTATCCATACTCAAGTTACTAAATTTTGCATTTTAATATCATTTCATGTGTTAAACATCTATAAACATTTCATGAAGTTTTAGAAAGTTTGATGTTTATTTGCTAGCTATAAGGTGGTTAAAATACACGAAAAAATGAATTTTTAGATAAATCTAATGTGTGTCCAAGTTAAATAAGTGAAAAATTCATACCACACACTTTATAATACCATTTGAGAAGTTATAAAATTGATACACCTATTATCAAGTAAGATAAAAGTTAGATTATTAGATTTCAATGCTAGTTTGAAGAGTTAGAGAATTTGTATAAACTTTTGGAAGTCATGTGCAAGTGAAAAAAGTTTAATAATGAATTTTCATCTCCTAAAAGTCTTTAAAAATATTATAAGGAAGTAATTTGAATGGCCTTTTATAAGGGATTTAATGACCATGGGTTAAATAAATTCATGTTAGGCCATCATGAATTAGGATAAGGATCCAAGAGAATATGACTATTTGAACCAAAATTGCACTTTGACAATAGTGTTGAAAATAGGACATCCTAAGTTTCAGCACTATATTCCAAGTTTAGGCACTATTGTCCTAAGAGCAGGAGACCTAGGGGGATGGATTTGTCATGGGAAGATCAGCGTAGGTCAGTAAGGGTTCAGTCTAGAAGGTTATAGATAACTGGAAAATTGTGAAAAGATGTATACGAGGGTCAAGAGAGAAAGCAAAATAGACATATGGATTGGGTGTCATTATCCATACTCAAGTTACTAAATTTTGCATTTTATATGACAACTTGTTTCTCAAATAATTTTTCTTCAAAATTTATGCTAAGATGAATCTATTTTAGACTCACATTTCTTTTATTTTATTATTAGATTTAATTTCATTTGTTTTGATTTTTTATTAGATTAGAATATAATCTTAAATCTTTTTATTTTATTGTGTCTTTAGTTTGAAGTTCATTTACTTAAGTTCATTACTTTATTTTAGTATTGTGTTTTCTTTAATTTCATTTATGTTTTCTTGTAAGTTTAAATTTCATTATTTGTTAAGTATTTTATAGTTAAAACCTTTATTTTTATGCATTTTTTGTTTCAAATTTTAGATTAAGATTTAGTTCAATTACTTAGTTTAATTTAATTAGTTTAGTTATGTTATAGATTAGATAAATATTGTTTATTTATTTTATAATTATATTTTTATTTGTTATTAGATTAGTCTTCTTAGATCTTTTGATTTTTTAGGTTTAGATTAGATTAGATTAGATTATTTATTTATTGTTTATTTCTTGTAGGTTGTTTCTTAATTTGTTATAGTTTATAATTAGTCTTTCTTGATAAGTAGCTATATTGTGTTCTATAATTATGTTTGTTTTTATATATATCTCACTATTTGGTATTCATTTTTAGTTATTATAATTATCTTTTAGTTCTTATATATTATTTTATTTAGATTTATTTTGATCCAAAAAAGATATCAGAGAGTTACACATAATTGATTAAAATAAAAATGACTAAGGATCATATATCTTTCCTTCAAGAATTTGTCTAATTCATAGGATTTCTCTATCAAATAAGTTAGAATATATAACTTTAATTTGATTCCTTTTTTTGATATTCAAGTGATATTTTATTTCCAAACATTAATTGAGCATTATATAAATATTTGACTTGATTTTTTTATTGGATCATTTAAAAAACCCTTCTACACATCTTTGGAATTAATTTAATACCTTAAAATCTTATGATTATATTGGTACAATTATGTCTTAAGCTTCATGGTAGGTGAAAGGTTTGACTCATTTGAATTAAAATTTTAACTATCAACACACCACATGACTATAAGTCAATCACATGATGTCAAGTTTCATGATGCTACTCACAATGTGCCTCACAGTGCTTATAACAAGTTTTAAATTTCAAAAGTATAAGATATTAAAATAATTCCATGTGTCATCTAAAATAATCTCATGTCCTCATAACATCACACCTTTCATATCACTCCACCTAAATTTATCAAACCAAATTCCAATAGTTATGTATATTTATCTAACCATAAAATACCACACATTGCAATCTCATAATCTCGTGACCACAAACTACTTGCACATTCAAAATATAATGTAAAGGAGTTAGATAAAAGACCAAAAATTAATATAAATGAGATGAATATCATGATCCTATTCATCATGCAATTTTTATAATTCAAAATCAATTCATGGTACTCTGATAATTGTGTGATTCCAAAGTAATCACAACATAACACATGTCTCATCCTAATTATCTATGTAGCTGACATGGATCGTAATGAATTTGTCACAACATAGAATTCATGATTTTGATCCAATATAAATACTCAATTCATAAAATTATTATTTTTCAAAAAAATATTGAGATAAGTTAAGGGGTCCTCACTATGGAATGTAAACAATCAAGGCATAAAAAAAGAGCATAAAAGACTTCATAACTTTTAGACTGAAAAATCATGGCATGTGGACTATGATATGATAAACTAAGATCATATTATACGATACATATTCCTTGAGATTACACACATCTCATATCTTGCCACATATAAAAATTGGTAGTATGTGAGTGTAAATTTAAAATTGAAGGCTATCATCACTTGTCAAACTATCATAGGTTTTAGGAAAATTCATAAAATTTCTCCATCTTAGAGATCAAAGAAGAATGGTCACACATGAATAATCACATAATATGCACAAAGATAATTAATAAGTGAATATTCCATGTGAATATAAAAGGGGAATAAATTTATCAAATAGTTTGATATATGATCAAAAGTGGCCTCAAAGTGAAAGGAGGTTTCAATTTATCTTTTAGATTAAGATAGCTCACTTTAAATATATATGTAAAGCTAGATTGTTTTTATTTTTAGTAGTTATAGATTTAGATCTAGTTATTTTTTATAAGGGATCACATGTAATGAATTTATTTAAAGTAAAAAGTGGTGACCATAGACATTTACAAATAAATTGTATTGAAAGAATCTTATTCAAAAAGGGTTTTCAAAAATTTGATAAGTTTGAGAAATCTTTATGGATGTTCAGTGAGTATGCTATTATTTTATTCTTTCTCATAATTTAAGGTTAATTTTGTGTGTTTTTAATCTTTAATTTAATACCATATATATTTATTTTCTTATTATGATTATTTTATAATGTGAAATTATGTTATTCTAATCATTTTAGTTTATTAATCTCTCATTTATTATTGTTGTAGATAGTGTGTTATTAATATTTACCACAATGAATTATATATTTATAAAATTATTATGGATGAATGTGAAAATTTATATTTCCATAATTAATTTATCTTGCAAAGAGGGGTTACTAAAATTCACTCATAAAAAAATAATCCTTGGACTCTCACACCATGTTTATTTAGATTTGATTGCATGACTAGATTTGATGAATGGTGGTTATGTTACAATAAATATTAATTTTTTTTATTTAAATGAAAATATTATTGGCAATAAATTTTAAACCTTATTTTTTCCCCTACCCTTCCATTATTTTTCACTTTTTTAAGATACCACATTTTTGTAATATAACATCATTTGGTAAATATCAATTATTGGGTGTTGTTTTAATACTTGAGTAACCTTACCTTGATGTGTTATAGGTCACATGATACTATTATACCATGAATACAAAGGAGGGTCAAAAATTTTAACTCATGCCTTGAGTTACTTCAGTGATCATAAAATGAGAGGATGAAAACCCATTAACTTTGATGTGGACAAAAACCACATGAAAACATTATCATTGGATCATTTTTAAAAATTGAGAAAGTCATGAAAATGTGACCTTTTGGATAATGTTTATATAAAATTTAATTGAGAATATATAAAATATATCATTTAATTAAATCATACAACCCATGTGTAGGGTGTAAGACCAAATCAAGGCATAATTTTTAAGACTTATAGTAAAGATATTGGTATGATCATCACGAGTAAAATAAAATCATGCATAAAAGAAATATCAAGTGTGATGTGAAAGATCACCCTTGCCCTTTTAAATATTAAATTTAAGAATTATAAATTTGGTATGAAAAGAGTGAGAGAGGACCTCATGAGCTAATAGTTTATGTAATATATCTTATGAAGTGATTGTTGTCACTCAATTTTAACCCTTGGATAGGTAGTTCAAGCCTTATCCAAATTGAGTATAACATGGGACTACATATATTCATGTGGGTTGCCTATAGTAGAGGTAAACCTCTATATTCAAGGGCTAGCTCCCTTTGTTTTTATATTGAAGCTCATCACCTAAACTACTAGTTCATTTGGATGAAAAGGGAGAGAGAATACATAAAGTAAATATATCCTAACAAGGTTATGCACCAGTTTTATCTTGACCACTACCAACCAATTGTAAGTACACTTCAAACACAACCCTAACCTACACATACACTAATCCAAATCTACATATTTCATGATTATTTCTCATGGATATTTGTTAAGGAATTCTAAGCTAGGAGGACTAAACACAAGGTCATGATTTGAAACTAGTGGAAAGATAACTAATTAAACTCATGAAAACTTAATTATAACAATTAAATATACATAAAATATACTTTCAAAGTTGAATATGGATGCAATTAAGGACAACATGCTAAGGAAGAGAAACTATCACTTAGCAAGATCAACTAACATAACATACGTATGAAACAAATCATGGATAAGGTAAAACATATAATTATTTATTGTCTAAAGGTTGAAAATGATCATGGATTCTCCATAATTAGGTAGAGGATACAAACCTATCCAAAAGTGGCTCAATATATAGAGAATGTGGGAGAGAAGAGAAGAAGGGTATAGGAGAGAGAAGGTAGACAAGTGTAATTTGATTTAAAAATAAAGAGGTGTTATGAAACTACCTTAATAGGTCTAAGATGACATGTTTATCTCCTCTTAAAATTATTTAACCCTCCATGTGGTGTGGGAGTTGAATTGTTTGCTTGACACCTTGACTAGATTCTTGAAACTTCTCTTCTTCTTGACATGTTGAAGGACAAATGGTCTTTTTGATGATCAGATTAGTCTATCTTGCCTCTTTACTCTAATATTGACACCTCTTAATTGAACCCTATAGGTTATCTTTGATACATCACCTCTTTATCATGCAAGGTATCTAGAGGGCTCTTCATCTCCTTAGACCTATTTTGCACATAAGTGTCAAAACTTGGTTTCAATTAGTTTAGCTCATCCAAACTTCATGGATAGCCTATTAACATCATATTAGACCTAAAAAAATCCATTTTTAGGCCTTAAAATATCCTTAATAATTCATTCTCTAATAAAATCCTCAATTAGGCCTCATTCCTTGTAGCCCTAAAATAATGCAAACCTCCTTATGTGGAGAAAAGTATAAAAGATCTTGAGAATCTAAGGTAATATTATAGTACCCTCTATGGATTTACAGATCTAGGTTCAATTTCATGCTTTGAGAGTGAGTGGATATGTTATTTTCTTCCATTTATCTCTACAAGATCCCCACATATAATAAACCCCAAATAATTTTGTGATTCAGTTAGACAACATCCTCCCCCTCCTCCATGCCAAATTTGAAGATCTGAAATCTTGTACAAACCTAAAAAACAAAAAAAATTAGTGATTTTAGCCCTAATCCATATAGTTTAATACCATCTAATGGCATGGTATGATGTTTATGGGAGTTTTTAATATGTTATAGGTCATTTTAAAGTCATAATCTATCTAGAGACATGAAAATTGATTTTTTTCTCACCTAATCTTTATAACTCTCTTAGGCATCATGAAAGTGGTTTGAACTCTTAACGATAGTTCATAAACCTTAGGGTATGAAAAAACCAAAAAATTAAAAAAATTGGAAGTGAACTAAGGTATTTAACATCCCCTAGAATCTCAAGGTCCCTTAAGTATGTGTGATATGTACCAAGCAAGAGAAATTGACCTCTTAGGTTGAAAATAAGCATTCTGGGGGGTTGAGAAAGATTGTAGTCTATAAGAGATTTTTTTGAGTTTGGTAGGAGTTAAAATAACCTAAAATAGGTCTATTACATCTACCTTGACCTATTTAAATTTATATATTACCAAATTCTTCCTAAAACTCTTTGTAACATCTCATGTTCTAGACATAACCCTATAAATGAAACTGACTATCATACCCTAGTTCATTGTATTCTTCCATTTTCCTCTATATCAAGGCTATAAAATATCATGGAGTGCTTACTAAAGTCTCTCAACATCTTATGAATATTTCAACAATTCATTTTTAACTCCAACTCACCTTACTTCACTCCTTTTAAGACTGATTCATTAGTAACTCCAAGTCTATGTATGTATTCAATCCTATACAGGGTTGTCATGAATATGTATTTCATTATTTGGTATGATAATTTCATGTATAAAAACATATGTTTACCTCAATATATTATTATGGATTAAAAGTCTTAACTTCACTTCAACTAATATTCATCTCTTAACTAGCTATCTCCTAAGGTTTGCCTAATAAGCCTAAGTATGCAATAAGTCTATTAGGACTGAGAGGAGTCTACCAATGATTCCATTATTTTTTTGAGCCTAATATTTTATTTTGATATTAAATAACAATAAAATCATTTTCAATCATTCTTATCCTCCTCAATAACTCTCTGTAATCTCTAAACTTCTTCCAAACCAAGCAAGCTCCTAACAAGCCTATGTTCTTGCCTGGACTGAGTAGGTAGAGCATTTAGTGTTTCCACTATATTAAAGTGATTCTAGAGATTTTATATGAATTTAAAATTAATTACCATGATACACTCATTCCATACACATAAAACTTTACCAATCAAACAAGCAAGTCTCTTCACTAGTGTAGGCAAGCAGACTGCATTTGAACTGTGTATAGATAAATAGGCTTATAAGCCTTGTTTTGGTCTCTTTCTCTATCAGTCACTTAGAAACCAATTTTTATAAAATGGTTTGAAAAATTTAAGTTCCATTCTATCTTTCAAAAAATACACACATCATTGTCTTGGATCTTGAGAGGGTGCTTAGTCACTTGAGAATTCCTACAGGTCTGTCTACCTATGCATATTCATTTATCATTAGTCTATATTATAGTGTTTTAGGAGTCCTTATTACCATAATAAACCTATAGAATCATGCTATTATAATGATCACTTTAACACCTTATCAAACCCTTGAAAATATATGTTTTCATCCTCATTCACTATCAAGATAAAATCTCCTTTTAACTAGTGGTTGGTTGTAGGTGTCATTTGTATGATTGTTTTATTATGTATGTGGCACTTTATACCATAAAAATAAATATTTAAACTTATCTATTAGCATTTATCTATCATTTATATTCTTGAAACATTATCATATATCTAAATTCTAAGCTCCATCATCATTTTTAAATCAACTTCACTTAATAGGCTATAGATGGTGTTTTTAGGGTAGTTCTATGTTTAATTTGGAGTTAACCTTTTTCATTATATCATAAAATATCACAATATTTAAAACCATTGAGTGGAGTCTTTATAAATTCATAAAAAATCTAAAATAATCTTCAAAGAATCTTTAAACCCTTACCTTCACTATCCATACACATAAAGTCTACAGGTGACTATCTTAGGCTAGTTACCTTATATGTTTGTAAATGAAATTTTAGGATAGGTCATCACACCTAAAAAGTACAAAATCATCAAGAAATATATTTCTCACTAATTACCACTACCTTTACTGCATAGTCTAGTAAGTGTATATTTGGTGTCTTAGCTAGTCATTCAGCCACCATTTGGCCTCAAACTACTTGGGAGATATCTCACTTAATACATGAAAATTCATATTGAATTTAACATAATGTTTCATTCTCTAGGTAACATTCATAAAACATTTTCAACATGAAGTTTACCTAAGTTTGCAAAACTACAGGCTGCAAGTGACTATTCTATAATGCTTGAGTTTTGGAGCTTTGAGAAAGTACAACATGACTGATAAAGAATAAAATAACATTCTTTTATTTATATCAACATAATATATAAATAAAAATAAATCTAAATATATTTGGAAAAAATATTCCTAATCACTCAAATCACCTTGTATGAAAAAATACACAAAACACAGTCCAAGGTGGTGAATGAAGAATTATAACCATTTAGAACTTATACATAATATATAATTGATTAAAAATATATGAATGTACTTTGGGGAGAATATAGTACAATGTAAAAACATTAAAAAACATTTGACCACTTAAATAACTCTTAGAACACAAAAAATGAATAGTCACTTGTAAACTACTCACACAAGAAACTTTTCATGGCAAAATTAAATCCACACATGCCACCATGATGAGTATGTATTAGTCATATATATACATATTATAATATACTCAAACTAGTTTCATATAACCAATAATTCATAATTTGTTTTAGAGTCGCTCCAAACTTAGCTTGTGGGGTTTTGATCTCTCAAAAAGTAGTATGCATTCTTAGCAATTATTAATAAAGATAATATAACTAATACCATGACCAATTATTTAAATTATAATCCCATATTGGTACCTAAATATTGAAAAAAATATCATCCCCTAACTCTACCTATACGGTCTGTACCATTTTCTTAAAGTATACCTTCACTAGCTTATGAATGGAGCAATGGAGGAGATAAGTGGTTTTATAAAAAATATAGACTTGATACTTCCTTATAAGATTTTTAAAGACTTTTAGGAGATGAAAATTCATTATTAAACTTTTTTCACTTGCACATGACTTCCAAAAGTTTATACAAATTCTCTAACTCTTCAAACTAGCATTGAAATCTAATAATCTAACTTTTATCTTACTTGCTAATAGGTGTATCAATTTTATAACTTCTCAAATGGTATTATAAAGTGTGTGGTATGAATTTTTCACTTATTTAACTTGGACACACATTATATTTATCTAAAAATTCATTTTTTCATGTATTTTAACCACCTTATAGCTAGCAAATAAACATCAAACTTCTAAAACTTCATGAAATGTTTATAGATTTTTAACACATGAAATGATATTAATAAAATATTAATCACTTATGAATCAACTTTACCATTCCCTATATCTCCATGACACCCCTAGACCACTATATGACCACAACATGAAATTACCTTAACTTTTCCAAACTAACCTTGAACAATGATAACAAGGTTAAATGAAGACTCTTAGTGACCATATAAGGTATGCCATGACCACATAATAAGACTATGAAAGTTTTAGTAATGTAGGGGGTGATAAATTTGACTTGGGGTCAAATTTGGTCAAAAGTGATCACATGGATACTCTTTTGATATCCATGGGAAAGTTGATTATTTGAGATTGTATGTCTTGGATAGATTATTGAATCTTTAATCCTTAGATGAAATGACATGATAATGAGCCAATGTATGGTTATCATCAATATTTATAGAGTCTTAATTATTTTAACTAAGATCAAGGCCAACAATTAAAAAATAAATAGTGAGAAGGAATGGTACATTAGTTATAGGAATTATAAAATATGTAGTAGGGTGCATAGGAATAAAGATATGAAATTGAGGAGTAGTGCTAGATGGAGGCAATAATTATTAGTAAGATCACTAGCCTCACCACTTGATGTCGAAGTATATCCTCTAATAGGAAGATTAGAAACACTCAAATGATCATTATGGCATTATTAGGTGTATATTATTTAGTGCTAATTATATAGACACTAACTCTAAATTATATGTCACTTTAATCTTATATACTTGAAAATTAATTTTATTGGTTATTATTGATGCCTAAATTTGTATCAAAGGTTCCCAAAGTGTTTAAGAAAACTTCTCATTTTATAATTCCTAAGAACTTAATGTATGAGTTGCAAGTTATGATAATCCTATTATCTTTGTTGGAATAAAGGCAAATCAAGTGGACTATTTCAAAATATTTAAAATGTTTGGTGGTTGGGAGCTACAGTGACCATATAAAATATCTATGAAAAATATGAAGTATCTATGATAATAATAGTGAATTATGAACAAGAACTAATCTAATATGGATATTTACAATGATAATTAAACTAGAGTGAATTGGTTAAAAAGGAACAAAAGGAAGGGTAGGGCAAAAAAGAGATGTTGATCTTCATTCCAAATATTATGAAAAAGTTCAAATATCACCAAGCATGCCCTTAACCAATGTATAACATGAATTATCATAATCTCAAATCCTATTACACATTAGGAAAGATTCTAAGGAAGGTGGAAATAATGAAAATAAGAACCATGTTCAATTTAAAGATTTACCCTGCACATAAAAAGCATCATCCCAAATGCAAGAAGAGTAAGAAAATGAAATGAACCTAAGGACTTTTAATCAAATTAGAATTGACACAAGTTAAAAAATCTAAAATTAAAGGTTCACACAAAGAATTCATGAGAACCATTCAAATTTGGAAGAAGTCAAAACAAACAAATGAGAGAAGCAATGATAACAATAGACATAAGCAAATACTAGAAAACTTTGTAGAATTCCTTTCTTATATTAATTGCTCCATGTTTAAAAATTAATTTGGCTCAATAATCCCTCATTTTTACAAATGATAATACTCATTTTATATAATGTAAGGAAGTATGTTAGTCAGTTATATCCAATTACAAGTGTTTAGGTGTAAGGATAGTTTTCCTTTTTATAAAAGATCTAGAATAAATTAAACTTTTCTAAGTTGACTGACCTATAGATAATGTGATTACAAGTTGCACATACATTTAAAAAAATTAAAGAATATTTTGTTTTTAAATATTTCAATGATTCTATAAAAAATAATATTCCTAAGTTTGAGGATGTTATTTTGATGCAGTCCCCTACCTTTCCTGAAGGATCTTCAGTCCATAATGTTGCTCATTGATAAAATGGAGGTCAATAATATGCTTCAGGAAGAGTTATTTTCCTTGATTTTCTATGTATTTTAGGTCTTTCTCAACATTCTCTATTGCTTGCTTGATTCCCTTTACATCTCCTATTTTTTCATTGAATGATAAAAGTAGACCCATGATTCTCTTATTGTCATCCCCTATTTTACCTTGCCCTTGGCTTCTCACTTCTTATATGAATTGAGTAGTTCTAGGCTTGAACTCCTCATCTATAATATGGCCCAAAAAGTTAAGTGAGGTGGGTTCCTTGATCAAACTATCCAAGATGTGTAATATCTCATCCTCCTACTGCTTGATGTCTTCAACCATGTCTTTCATTTACTTGGACCATTTCCTTAAGGCACTAATCTTATCCACTAATATGGACATAGCCATATTTAGGTGTGATAGAATATTTTTCCTAAATTTTGGGACTTGATTTTTAGTCAATGCTTTAATCAAGTCTTTCACTTGATAACTTGTAGCCTACCATTGGCCAACTTGGCCTATAGCTATATTGATTTACTTTCCCATTGCATTCCTTTTGGTCCTTATTCACTTCAAAGACTTGAATAAGTTAACCATGGTATCATCAACCTATTTGAACCTTTCTTCTAAAATTTTGAAGAGAATAGTTTCTATCAAATTCTTGTTTTGTTGTAATATTCCTTTGATCATTATTTGTATCTAGTCTGATTGGGATTAAACCATATCAAGAACATTCTCTTCAAACATGGGGGCCTCACTAGGATTTTTTACCCCTATTGGATTTAGTCCAACAAATGGTTCCACCTTCTAAAATGTGAACTCTTCTCCTCCCACCATAACTCTTTTCTCAGTCACTCTCTATAGACTGGCAATTATTGGGTCAAATTTGATGCCAAATAAAGAATGTGTTATCTCTAGATTTGGGATGTATGCCCATGTTCCTCTTGAATCCTAATGTGAATCCATCCTATTATATTCATCTTTTTTTAAATCCATAATCCATGGCTTAAGCTCATAGTTCATAGTAATGTTGATAGATTTTGTAATGGCCCAAGGATGGTGCATGGTAAGAATCTTATATAACTTTCCATATATAAACCATTCAGGAATGGTTGGACCATGAATTAGGTTTTCATCACTAAAAATATTGACCTCACTCAAAGGATTAGTGAAGATTAACTTAGGATTCTTACATCTTATTAGAACCAAAGATAGTTCAACTTTTCTCTTTGGTGGGGTAGTAATAGGGACTAAGTCCAATGCTACTTATTTCTTCTTCTTTTTCTCTACCTCTCTATCTTGAGCTTATTATTCATCTAATTCATAGGCACTAGATAGTATCTTTAAGGCATCTTCCACTATTTCTTTAGGATCTAATTCTATAATGTTAATTGATTCAACCTATGATCTCGATTCCTTAGGATGGGTTGAGGATGATGCTACCTTATTAGGTCTCTTCTCTTCTAGTCTCCACTCAATCAATCCTTAAGGATATTGTGTTTCTATTTATGGTTGTACTAGAGGCAGTCTAGAAGATGGACCTCCTAGCAAATGGTACTACCTAGGTCCCATCTTCCATATATATTCACTTGGCTTTAATAGTTTTCTTAATTAAGGGGTTGACCCTCATCATTGGGATCTCTATGATGGCCTCAACTAATGATTAATAGACATAATCATAAATGAATTGAATATGGTCCCTATATTTGAAAATATGTAACTTTTAGTAGTAGTTGGAGACTATTTGTGTTCCCTCAAGTGACAATTCCCTAATGTTGGGAATATTTATGGTGGCAATTAAGGCATCCAATAAGTATGACATCATATAAAATTGACCTGTATTCTTGTTCTTGATTGTAGTGAACTATCTACTCAATCAAGTGCCAATAATCTCACCTAGAGGAGGGGTGAGTTATTTCTCAACCATAAAATAGACAAAAGGAACCTAGATTTTATCTACATAGGTGGTGGAAGGGTTCCCACACAATATATTCATTGATGTCATGATCATCCTAATCTTAGGTATGAATTGGCTAATTGGGATGCTTTCATTGAGGTTCAAAAACACTTGATTCCTATAATATAACTTTAGGATAAGGATGGTGTTCAGTTCATTCTTCTTGTCCCATTCATTGAGGGTGGGTATGTCTATCTAGGGTTTGGGAAACTTATATTAAATTTCAAAGGTAATAGGAGACATATATGTAACTTTCCTAAATTTATATTCATGAACTATCATGCCTTGATCAATTTTACAATCCTTAAAAATAGGGGAGAGAACATTGATGCAATGTAGTACCTTTGGTTTTGCTATAGTGAAATGAAAACTCATCATTTGGATGGACACTATATCATAATATCTCCTTTTGATATATGCATTATTCTCATCCTCTCTTGAAATGACTGGTTACTCTTGAATTGTCCATAATAGTTTAGACCAGTTGTTGTCCCTCATGTTATTCATAGAATCAAACAATGTGTCTTTGGAGACTCTCCCCTCTATGTCTGAAGTGATATAGATCTCCACATATTCATTACATTGTTTTTAGGCCATCATGAATGTGATTTTTTTCAAATTGCTCACTAATGGTCTACAGTTTGATTCTGGATCAAATTTCTCTTGTTTATTTGATAACTCGAGTCTTTTTGGCTTGACTATGATTAATTTAGGGTTAAATTAGTGATTTTTTAAATGTTAGGGATTTTCTACAACTTTAATGGTGGTATCTATTTTTACTTAAGTGAGATTTGTGCCTTAGATTTCCATCTAGATCATGCATTTATAACTTTGCTTTTTTAGACCCACAAGATCTTTAGATTTATCATTTTTTTCTTATGTGGTGTTATTGTGGAATCCTTGTGGCACTTTTCATGGCACTTAGTCATTAAGTTTCAAAAGGTGATTATTTCCTTTTAAAATATTTCTTCCATCTCACACCGCTGGATCATTTTGCATAGATCAGCATGATCCATTGATCTTGATCTCAAGAGTTGAATGCCATTAGTCATTATTCATATTGGGATCCAAGGTCATGACACTTGTAAATCCCACAAGCCTCCTAAGATACATTTAAAAGTCTATGTTGATATCATACCATTGGATAATGTAAATATAAATCAATGTGGACATTTGATCTTTAAAAGGTTCTTGAGATTTTATGTGTACTAGGTTTTAAGGTTGTGCCACTTAGAAGTCCTACATGCCTTCTAATATCTATAGCTTGTTAGTCCTACTATTTAAAGTGAATTCAAAATTTATGTGGTAGTCTCACATTAACTTGGAGGTCCATTGAATAGTCTTGACTTGATACGCTTCATTGATATGGATTTTTATTCTTAAATGCATATCATAGATCTTTGGCAAAATGTTTGATCTTTCTCTATTAGATTAAATTTGTTTTATAAAACATGAGTCATTGATCATGATCCAAGTATTAGAATGTGATTGCATCCTATATAAAATGGAGATTTAATAATCCAAAGAATATAGAATTTAGACCAAAGTCTTAAACTAATGTTTTTATTCATATGAATAATTTTTAGTATAAGGTCTTTAAGCTAAGTTATATTTATGATAAAAAGGACCCTATGTTAGGTAAGCATAAAGCCTAATCTTTAAACATGACAAAAAGACCATTAGAATAATAAATTCATAGCATAAGGTTTTATTTCTTTATCAAATACAATAAAACCTTAAGGTAAATTCTTAAACTAAGTCTCTGTCATATTAATAAAAGAAACCCTTTTGGTTTTATATTTTTATCTTTCACCATTGGATATTTGGCCTCCACTTAAACACATGCCATAAATCCTAATCCATGGATTTGGGAGAGATTGGTTTCATGTGTTAAAGTATGCAAATTATTTTGATCATCTCACACTACTCGATTAACTTTGCTCGAGTAAATGTGGGTCATTAATCCTGTAAAGGAAAATAGTGTTTAAGTTAGGATTCAGAGACATGGAACTTAGGATAAAGTATTAAGACTAAGGTCTTGCTTATGTTAATTAAAACAAATAAGACTTTAGGAGTAATATTTTATCCTAATTTTATATCAAAAGGCGTCATGTGTTACTTTAGACCAACCTAGGAACATAATAAAAGGATCCTACAAACAATACATTTAGACCATGCTTAAGATAAAAGGGAATAAGGGGATAACGACATAAAAGGAGAAAATATATAATTTTTAGATGAAGGTTAGGTTATGTTTAAAAACATGACCAAGCTTTAGTATACAAATTATACTAAATCCATATCATTTTTAAAGTGTTCTCATGCAATTTGTTCCCATCAATTTTTAATTTGATTCAAATGGATTAAGCTAGGGTTTCTTGAAAGATGGTTTCTAGAAGATTTAGACATGGATTTAATTTGACTTTATATATACCAAAGGCTAGTAAAATCCCAATTTGGGATTAAAATATAAAATCTAAGCATAGTTCATTCAAGGAGGGTTCCATTAAACCTACAACTTGAAACATGAAGAGAAAACATTAGCAAACTTAGACAAGGTCAAACCAGAGCCATGAATAAAATAATCCAACCAAGTCAAGGTGTGGATGATATTTAAATAAAAATAATGTGAAAACACATTAATGACACTCTGATCAAGTGAATTTTCCATTTTAAGGTACAAATATGCACAATTTATCATAAGGTTCTCCATTTTTTAGAAATGGGGGTATGTTGACCTCAAAAAATAATGACTTCTAAGGGAAACATAACAATATGTTAGAATTCAAAGACTCTAGTTCGAAAAAATAACTAGATTACTTATTCTACTTGATCAATGCCATTATCAAGATTAGTTCATGGTTAAAATGAGTCTTTTACCTACATAATTAGGATAAAAAATCAAAACCTACCCATGTTGTGTGTGTGTGTGTGTGTGTGTGTGTGTGTGTGTGTGTGTGTGTGTGTGTGTGTGTGTGTGTGTGTGTGTGTGTTTATTCCACTTATAGTTTGCCATGGGATTTAGGAAACAACTTCTAGATTTCATGACTTTAACCATAACATTAACTTATAACATATTTATATATCTATTAATAACTATGATTTATCTTAGGTAGGGCTTGGGCATTACTCTACTATGAGCTAGGCATCCATAGCCTTGATAATATGACTTTGGCTTTGCTCAAGGCCTTGATCCACTTCCAACTGAGTATCCATAGCCCCAATGGAGATTACCAGAATCACCTTTACTTGGAAAGATTTTGATTTTGTAACAAGTTCTTATTTTTTTTTTCTTAGATCATTTTTGATTTCTATCAAAGGTTAACAACTAATTTATCTAGGTTTATGAATTTGGTCAAATGTTTGACCTTAAGACAATCAAATATGGTTGTAACCTTTGTCCTAGGTAATAATTTTTGTTAAGTGCAAACATGACTCTATCCTAATAGTTTAAACTTTCATCCCACGTGTGTAATTCTTATCAAATATAATCTTAGATCAAAACAAGGTTTACAACCTTATGAAACAACCAATCTAACCATTATTACTTACTGGTTTCTCTAAAGTATAACACATAGCTTGTATTTCAAATCCATGGTCAATACTTGCTTAAGGTTCATACCTGTATTTCAAAACTTGTGGAGGTCCTAGATAATAAGGTGAACCTTGAGTTGCGAAATGTCGAAAAGGGCTTATTTAAAATCAAGGAAAAAAAAATGAAAAACAAACAAATATAAACAAGGACTCTATACAAACAAGGCATAGGAAAGAAAAAAGCAAGAAATAAAGAAACTAAACTAATCCCTATACTAACTACATAAAGTACTTATCACTAGGGTCAAACAAAAAGTTATTTAGCATACCATAGATCCTTAAATCATGATTTCTTTCATTCAATTGCCTCTTCTTATGGATGGGATAATTTTCATGCTTGTGTCCTCTAGGTGATGCAGCTTGGTATCCTATCAACATTCTCAGATGCATAGATCAAAGCTATGAATCTAAGACCCAATCATATTCCTACTAAATTGTTATACTTTTTAGTAGTAGTGCTAGTTATACTTCATCCATAGATAGATAATGGCTTATATCACCTTCACCCAATAATGGTAGCTCAACTAACATCATTAGATTGACATTTTCATTATTATTTTTTTGAGGTATAAATGAACTATCAATCTCTACACAAAAATATTCCAAGTTATCCCAAAAGGATTTTTCATCCTGATCAACTAAATGATGTTCATCTAGATTCAAATCAAAAACATCTTGGTCCCATAATTCTAACATTTTGATGAAGTCATATGACAATTCTTGATCTATTTCACTCACTTCATCATCATCCTCGATGAAGATAGGAAACTCTTCTACCTAATTGAGTTCTAGCTCATCTAGTTTTGGGATTTATAGGACATCATTGCCTTCTTAGGACATCTCAATTTTTTTCAAGAAATATTGGTGTAATTTATACCCATGGTCATCTTCTTCATCAGTATCCTCTATTCTGTTATTAATTTCATATGAAGTGTCCTTATAACTATCTTCTAAAGATAAGTTAGCTTATATATGATTTTATTCACAAGGCTACTCATATTGAAGAGATATTCCTTCTTATAGAGTATATTTAGGTTCACTTTCTTCTTCAAATGGAAAATCTAAATCCTCTATCATGAAACCTTGAAATGTGATTATGAATTTAGATGTCCCTACAACATTGTCTTGGTTAGACACAATTTCATCTGTATCCCTTTCACCTTGAGATGCTTCAAAAACAATAAAATGATAAACCAAATCTATATCACATAAAATCATTTGTATATTTTTAGATGATACATTATTTATGTTATCATGAAATTTTTTTGGAGGCCTATTAAACCTTTGAGAATCATAGTTTTTATTAGAGCCCTCCCTTGTATTTCTTACTTATTTTTGCAACTGAAGAAAGCCAGTGCTCAATTTTTGGACCATTTATAATATCAACTCATTTGAATTTTTTGGTGTCTCAGGCTCATGAAAAATATAATTTCTACTAGTTGTGGGTATTAAAATTCCCTAATTTTGTGGATGAAATCCACTAGCAGATCTATTTAAGAACCCTAGATTTTGGTCAGGATATGGATGACTCAATAGTAATAGGTTCCAAACTAAAGGTTGGTTTAGATTAGGTATATTTTGATTGGTATTGGGGGTGGAGTATGTTATTTGACCTTGGGGTTGTATTTGATCGTTAATGATCACAACTTCAACATAAGCCAATTTTAATGTATTGATGATATTTATAGATATTTTCAAGAAAAAAAAGGTCATGGGGTCTAAGGCAAGCCTATAAATCTCTAAATCTAAAGCCACATCAGGTTTATTGGGGATATGGTCTTGATAAACATATTTTGGAACCTAACATTAAAGGATATTATTGTTTCATTGAAATCCCTTTTAACTATAATGTACTATTGGTAAAAGTGCATGGACTAATAATTTTTCCAAACTGATCAATGAAAATATTATTCAATTCATTCCAAATAGTAATGTAGTTCTTAGGTAGGTTGAGAAACCAATCATATGTAGCATCTTTAAAAGTTAATGGGAACAATCTACATGCTACGTATTCATGAACTATATTTAACAATCTCAAGTATCCTTGAATGATTTAGTATGTTCTTCAGTAGTGATAACATTATTGGGATTTAAAGAAGGTAAATACCTTTTAGGGTTTCTTGGTAAGTCATGTACCTGACTAGGCACATTGATGGAAGAACCATCTAGCCAAGCCATACCTTAAACACATGAGCACCCTGACTTGGTGAAGTTATTTGAGACATTGAAAGTTTATGCTTACCTTTATCTCACTTTTGGAAATTCTAGCTCGTGACTTTGAAACCTATTTAAAATATGATGCATCAAACTGATATTTGAAAAGTTTAATTATTTAAGTTTGCATGTTAATAAAAATTTTCACAAATACATGTAAAGTATGACTATATTTAACTAAATAAGCTCAAAGATATGTCTAGACTGATGAATGAGAGGGATATTTACTCCTCTAAGATTGAATAAACTAAAATTTTCAAAATAAATAGTCAATATTTGTACAAATTTTATATTACTAACCTTAGGCAAGGGAAATATGCAAATCATGAATTAACTTTGCTTGAATATCCATGTATCTTCACAAAATATTGATATTTGGCAAAAGGAAACCCAAAGATTCATCTAAAACCATAAATATTGATGATATTTACACAATTAAGCAAAATATCACTCAAATTTGAAAAGAATACACCAATATTTGATCAAAACACATCAAAATTAGCAAAGATTCTTTGAATCCATAAATATCTAACTAATGACCCTCCTTCTAGTGCCAATGAAATTCTACCTATTGATGTCTAAATGTGTATCAATGGTACCTAGAGTGTTTAAGAACACTTCTCATTTTATAATACTTAAGAACTCAATGCATGAGTTATAGGTTGTGATAATCATATTATTTTTGATGTAATAGAGGCAAAGCAAGTGGATTATTTCATAATATTTATAATGTTTCATTATTAGGAGCCACTGTGGCCAAATAATAGATCTATACAAAATATGAAGTATCTATACTACAAATAGTGAATTATGAACAAGAAATAATGTAATATGGATATTTATAATTATAATTAAACTAGAGTGAATTTGTTAAAAAGAAGAAAAAAGAAGGGTAGGGAAGAAAAGAGATGTCACTAATCTTCATTCCAAATATTATGAAAAAGTTCAAATATCATCTAGACATGTATTTAACTAATGTATAGCATTAAATAGAATAATCTAAAATACTATTACACATTAGGCAAGATTCTAAGGAAGTTGTAAATAATTCAAATAAGAACTAGGTTTAATTTAAAGCTTTACCATGTAGGCAAACAACATTAGCCCAAATTCAAGAAGAGTAATAAAATGGAATGAACCTAAGGACTTTTAGTCAACCTAGCACTAGCATAAGTTAACAACTATGCAATTAAAGGTGCACACAAATAATTCATGAGAACCATTTAAATTTATAAGTTATAAAAAACAAGTGAGAGATAAGCCATGATAATAATGGACATAAGCAAATACTAGACAATCTTTGCAGAATTCCTTGCGTATATTAATTGCTAGAAGTTTTAAAAGTAATTATGGTTCAAAACTCCATCCTTTTTTAAAATGATAATACTCATTTTATATAATGTAAGGAAGTATGTATATCAGTTATATCCAATTACAAGTTTACAAGTGTAAGGACAACTATCCTCTCTAAAAAATTTATAGAATACACTAAGCTTTTCCAAGTGGATTGACCTATAGGCAATGTGCTTATAAGTTGCACATGCCTTTAAAAAAATAAAATAATATTTTATTTTCAAATATTATAATATTTATACAAAAAATAATATTCCTAACTAAGTTTGAGGACCCTATTTTTATATAGTCTCCTACATTTCCTAAAGGATCTTCAATATATAATATTGCTCATTGATAAAATGGAGGTCAATAACAAGCTTTAGGAAGATTTCCTTTCCTTGATTCTCTAGTTCTTTGAGATCCTTCTTAACCTTCTCTATTGCTTGTTTGATGCCCTTGGCATCTCCCATTTTCTCCTTGGATGATATAAGTAGACCCATGCTACTCTAGTTTTCATCCCCTATTTTACCTTGCCCTTAACTTCTCATTTCTTGCATGAATTGAGTAGTTTTGTGCCTAAAATCATCATTTGTAATAAGGCCCAAAGAACTAACTAAGGTGGGCTCCTTGATGAAACTATCCAATATGTAAAACATCTTGTCCTCTTGTTTCTTGAGGCCTTCATCCATGTCTTTCATTTTCTTGGACCATTTACTTAAGGCACTAATATTATTCACTAATATGGCCATAGCCATGTTCAAGTGTGATAGGATGATTGTACTAAATTCTAGGAATTTATTTTTAGTCAATGCTTTAACCAAATCTTTCACTTGATAACTTACAATCTACCATTAGCCAACTTGGCTTGTAGCCATATTTATTTTCTTTTTTATTGTATCCCTTATGGTCTTTATTGACTTCAAAAGATTGAATAAGTTATTCATGGTATTCTCAAACTATTTGAAATTTTCTTCTAGAATTTCCAAGAAAACATTTTCCTTAAAATTCTTGTTTTGATACAATATTCCTTTGATCATAGTCTATAGCTAGTCTGACTCGGCCTAAGCTATATCAAGAACATTCTATTTAAACATGGGGACCTCACTAGGATTTTATCCTCCTACTGGAGTTAGTCCAACAAATGCTTCCACCTTTTGAAAGGTGAACTCTTCTCCTCCCACCATAGCTCTTTTCTTAGTCACTCTCTATAGACTGGCAATTTCTGGGTCAAATTTGACACTAACTAAAGATTATATTATATCTAGAGTTGAGATCTCTATCCATGTTCCACTTGACTCCCCAAGGGTAGCCATCCTATTCTCTTCTTCTTTTTGTAAAACTATAATCCATAGCTTAAGATCATCATGCACAATTATGTTGACATATTTTTTAATGGCCTAAGGATGGTGTATGGTAGGAATATTCTAAAACTTTCCATATATAAACCATTTAGGAATGGTTGGACCATGGATTGGGTTTTCATCACTTAAAAGGTTGACCTCACTCAAAGGATGAGTGAAGGTAAACTTAGGCTTCTTTCCTCCTACTAGAACCAAAGCTATCTCAAAATTTTTATTTATTTTGGTATCAATAGGGACTAAGTCCAATGCTACTTCATTCTCATTCTCTTTCTTTATCTTTCTAGCGTAAGCTTCTTCTTCATCTAATTCATAGGAACTAGCTAGTATATTTAGGGCATATTCCAATGTTTCTTTAGGATCTAATGCTATAATGTCAATTGCTTCAACCTGTGATCTCGATTCCTTAGGATGGGTTGAGGATGATGTTACCTCATTATGTCTCTTCTCTTCTAGTCTCTACTCAATCAATCCCTTAGGATTTTGTTTTTTCTATTTTTTTTGTGTTGGAGGGGGTCTAGAATATAGGCCTCATAGAAAATGGTATTACTTGGGTCCCATATGCCATATATCATCACTTAGCTTCAAAATTATTTTTAATTATGGGGTTGACCCTAATCATCGGGGTCCTTGTGATGGACTCAACTAAGGATGTATAGACACAATCATAAATGAATTAAATATGGTCCTTGTATTTGAAAATTTGTAACTTTGCTTATTAGTGGTAAACTATTTATGTTCCCTCATGTGACCATTCCCTAAGGTTGGGAATCTTTATGGTGGAAAACAAGGCATGAAATAAGTATGGTATCATATAAAATTGACCCTTATTCTTCCTCTTGATTTTAGTGAATTGTCTACTTAAACAAGTAATAATAATCTCACCTAGAGAAGGGGTGAGTTGTTTCTCAACCGTAAAATAGATAAAGGGGACCCACAGTTTGTATACATAGGTGGTGGAGGGGTTCCCACATAATATATTTATCAATTTCATGATCATCTAGATCCCAAGTCTGAATTAGTTGATTGGGATGATTTCATTGAGGTTAGAAAACACTTGATTCCCAGAATATAGCCATGGGGTAAGGATGGTCTTAAGGTCATTCTTCTTGTCCCATTCATTTATGGTGGGTATGTATATTTTGCGTTTGGGTAACTTATAGTAATTTTCAAAGGCAATAGGATAAATATAATAAATTTTCCTAAAGCTAAGTTCATGAACTATCATTCCATGATCAATTTTACAATCCTTGAAAATAGGGGAGAGAACATTGATGCAATGCAATGAAATGAATACTCATCATTTGGATAGCCAATATATCATAATATATACTTATAAAAAATGTTTTCTTTTCATCCTCTCTAGAAATGTTTGGTTTCTCTTAAATTATCTAGTATAGTTTGGACTTGTTATTTTCCCTTGTGTTCAAATCCATAATGTCAAATTGTGTGTCTTTGAAGATTCTCCCCTTTTCATCTAAAGTGAAATATAGCTCCACATATTTTTTGTGTTGTTTTTAGGCTTCCATGACTATGATTTTATTCAAATCGCTCACTATTGGTCTATAGTTTGACTCTAAATCAAATTGCTCTTGATCAGATTATAACTTGACTCTCTCATGCTTGATTATGATTAATTTAGGGTCAAATTAGGTATTTTATATATGTTAGGGATTTTTTTAAACTTTAATGGTTTTATTTATTTACACTTAAGTAAGATTCATGTCTTATATTTCCATTTTGATCATGCATTTATACCTTTGCTCTTTTGGACCTATGAGATATTTAGAATTGTCATTTTCAGCTTATGTGGTGCCACCATGGCATCTTCATGTGACTTTTCATGGCACTTTATTATTAAGTTTCAAAAGGTGATCATTGAATTTTAAAATATTTATTCCATATTACACCACTAGATCATTCTACATAGATCAATGCAATCCATTGATCTCAATATTAAGAGTTAAATGCCATTGGTCGTTATTCATACTAGGCTTTGAGGTCATGCCACTTGGTAATCCCATGGGTCTCCTGATTTCCATGAAAAATTCTAAAATTATCTCACACTATTGGATCATGTAGGTACAAATCAACATGGATAGTTTATCTTTAAAATGTGCTCAAGCTTTAATGTGTACTAGGATCCAAAGTTGTTCCACCTGGAAGTCTCACAAGGCTTCTAAGCTCTGCACCTTATTAGTCCTACCAGTTAACACAATTTTACCTTGTGGTAGTCTCACACTAACTCATAAGTCTATTGAATGGTATTGAATTGATATGTATTTTAATTCTTGAATGTGTATCATATATCTTTGCCAAGATGTTTGATGTTTAAGCTGGGGTCTATGGCTTAACTTTCCAACTTCAATCTTGCTCCATTGGATTAACTTCATCTAATAAAATGTGAGTTGTTGATCATGATTTGGGTAATTGAAAATGATTAGTTCCTATATAAAAAAGAGATTTATTAAGCCTAGGAATATATAATTTAGACCAAAGTCTTAGACTAATGTTTTTATTTTTATGAATAAATTTTAGTCTAAAGTCTTTAAGTTAAGTTATAAATATGATAAAAAGGACCCTGTTTTAGGTAAGCATAGAGCCTAAGCTTGAAACATGACAAAAGTACCCTTTGAATAATAAATTCATAACATAAGGTTTTATCCTAAGGTTTTATTATATTAACAAATACAATTAAAACCTTAGGGTAAAGTCTTATGATATGTCTATGTCATAATAATAAAAGGTAACCTTTTAGTTTCCCATTATGATCTCACACCATTCGATCTTCATACTTTGATCAAACATGTGGAATAGATCATGATCCATAGATTTGGGTGAGATTGGTTCCATGGATTAAAGTATTCAACTTATTTGGCTCATCTCACACCATCTAATTAACTTTGTTCAAGTAAACGTGGGTCATTGATCCTATGAATGAACACAATGTTTAAGTTAGAACCAGGAGACATGAAATGTAGGATAAATTATTAAGACTAAGGCCTTTTTTATGTTAATAAACATGAATAATACATTAGGACTAATATTTTATCTTAATTTGATATCAAAATAGGCTATGTGTTACTATATAAAAGGATCCTACAAATAATAAATTTAGACCATGCTTAAAATAAAAGGGAATAAGGGGATTAGGACATAAAAATACCAAACATATAATTTTTAGACTAAGTTTAGGTTGTGTTTAAAAACACAACCAAGCCTTAGTATAAAAATTATACTAAGTCCATGGCATTTTTAAAGTGATACCACATAATTTGTTCCCACCAGTTTTGAATTTGATTCAAATGGCTTAAGCTAGGGTTTATTGAATGACAGTTTTAATAATATTTAGACATAGATTTAATTTGACATTATATAGACCAAAGGATATTAAAATCCCAAGTTAGGATTAAAATATAAAATCTAGGCATAGTTCATTCAAATAGGGTTCCATTAAACCTAAAAATTGATACATGAAGAGCAAATGTTAGCAAACTTAGACAGGGTCAAACCAAAGATATGAACAAAATAATCCAACCAAGTCAAGGTGTGGATGATATCAAAATAAAAATAATGTGCATATACATTAATGACACTTTGATCAAGTGAATTTTCAATTTTAAGGTACAAATCTGCATAATTTATCACAAGGGTCCCCATTTTTAGAAATGAGGGTATGTTGACCTCAACAGTTGTACCCTTCAATTTTAAGACCTTCATGATACTAAAAGGATCACACACAATATATCTTATGCCTATTAATTATCTATTAATTAGATCATATGCTATTCTAATGAGCAAGCCTTTTGTACTGCTCAAATTTGTATTAACCTACTTATTATCATCCTCTACAAGTTTTGGAGCTATACCTACTTTCTATCTTCTAGGAAACTTGCATCCCAGCTTGATGCCTATGTTGATGTTAGTTTCATGTGCTAAACTAAGTGTCTAGTGCCCTAAAGTTATCAAATTTTCAAATGAAATGTAGCCTAAATATCACCCTAAGTGATTTAATGTTAAATCTTTCAAAAAAGGATTGGTATATATTAAATATCAACCCTCATTCATTCCTCACTTAGCACATACCTAAAAAATCACAAGGTAACTAACCAAAAACACTAAATAAAGAATTTAAGTGAGTAAATCTTTCCTATTGTTTTCTATTTAAATTATAGTTATAGGGATAACCCATTTATAGGTTTGAGGTATTGATAGAGCACTCCACAAACCATATTCTCAACTTATAAGTTAGTTCACTCTATGTACTTGATTATCACATGTTGCATCTTGATACACACACATGCCAAAATGTAGGGGATAACTACATAATTATAAGGCCCTGTTCATAGTAATGGATATTTAAGTAACACCCATTGATAGAGGGGTCCTTGTGATAGCTTCACACCATGTGCCCACTAAACCATTTTTCCAATAGTCACTCCAAGAGTGGAAAGGCTAGGGTGTGATCATTTAACAAAGAGAAATAATATGTTTATGAGATATGAACACACCATATAAAAGGCAAATAAAAACATATAAAGTTTTAAGTGGTCACACGTAGATCTAGTAAATATTTCATTCTAGACACCTATGTCCAACTTAGATAGTAGCATTAATGAAACCATCCAGATCTAGTGCATGCATCCAAGGCCATATAATGTTATTTTATATAATGTAAAAATTGATATAGGATCTAGATCAAATCCAATTCTATCATATTTAGTATTATATCGACATGCACATATTAAACTATATAATTAACCTTGTTTCTAATTTATTGTAATATCAATCAATAGTTGTAATTTTCATTTTTAACATATCCCAATATTTAAATTTAAAATATTATTTATACAAGTTTTTAAATTAATTATCCTACTATAGATCTATTTATACCCTTATGCTTATTCGTTTATATATTATTAACCCTATACTATATTAACCTATTGAGAACCCATGTCCTACCATTCTCTTTGAATTATTAGTGTATTAGTAATTATGGACACATATGCTTTATAAGTAATTCCTTTAGCATATTTGAATTATCCCACATACATGGGAAGTATTAGTTGTTAGACTAGATTTATTATTTAAGTGTTGAGGCCCAATGAAGGCATACACAAATATTATTGTATTGATCTTGATCAAATTAGGTTGCCCCTTTGAAGTGGCTTATGATCTAAAAGTTATTTTGAGTTATTTTTCAAAGTTCATTTTATTATTCATTTGTCTTTTGTATTTCATAAATCTATGTAAAAGGTTCCTCACATCTAGTATAATATCACTTCCTCTATGGGTAGATTTTGAATAATTTATTTTTCAGTAGCAGCTTTCCAAGAGCTACACCATTTACAAAAATATTTTTTTCTTCCTCTATTTTCTACATCTTCATGCAGTTCAAATAAGCGTAAATAACCCTCCAATTATTTATGGGAAGTACTTAGGAATAATCCCTAAAAATAATTATTATGAGTAACATAGGAACCTAAAAGTAGCTAGCCCATTGAGAAGACCTGCCAACAAAAACAGAAATGACCTCATCTTGATTGACTAGTTTCCACCTGTGAGGTAAACCATGAGTTGTTTCTTAGGGAAAAATTCATGATGAAATTTTTTTAGAGATAATTATTCATTTAGATAGTATTGGTGGCAAAAGAGACTCCTTAAAACCCTTAGGCAACAAAATAGACTTAGGGCCTATATCCAACATAACAATTTCAGAAGACCATTAACAATGTGATTATAGTTGAGAATAGTTGGTAACCATACATTTGCCAATAAAATTTTAGTAGGAGAAACAAATCATAAATTAATTTTAGAAAAAATATTTTTTTCCATATTTCTCCATATATAGTTCCAGTGACTCACAAAATTTCTTGAAACACCTAAAATTCCATTATACATATTTTTTTCTTGGAGGGTCCATATCCAAGTTCCACTTATACTAGCCAAAAATATCAATTTTTTATTTTTTATAGTTTTTCCATAACTTTAGTTTTATCATATTTATTTGAAACATTCTCAAAGTGTTCCTAAATTTCCCTTTCCTTCATCAATCATAACAAGAGGTGCCAAAAAATTACTAAAAGTACATTTACCCCTTATAATTGAGTCCAAATTAAAAAAATTCCTTACTAAGCATGTCTTAAAATGTGTATTTATATCCATTTCAAAACATAACACTAGTTATGGTAGCCACTTGTATAGGCATAAAGATCATGGAAGAATAAATTGTAACACTGAAAGCCCAAGTCATTGAGTAAACCTATATGATGCATGGATGGAATCAGTAGAATAGACTTTTACTCAACAACTTGTAGGAGACTTATTTAAAGAATGGTTTTTCTTCTCCCCACACATCATATGGGAATAAGCTATACTTTTCATAGTTAAATGGTACATATCATATTAGATAGATATATTGAGCTAAGGAATTATTCAACCTTCACAATACCTATTCTATCAATAAATTCCCAATTACTTCCTTCCACTTAAAACAAGAAGCATTCCAATGGTATTATTCATATCTCAAGTTGAATGATGAATATGATTGGAAAACCTTTTCATCTTTAATTATGGGTAGGTTTGTTCCCCTTGAATTCAAATACTTTATAGGAGCTCTCACCAAACTCTGCCAGATAGGCACAATTCATGATTATCAAATTTAATTTGAGAAACTAGCTAATCACATTGAAGGGTTATCAAATGATTACTTCAATAGTTATTTTATTAGTGGCCCCAAAGATCAAATCTATTTGGAGGTGAAAATGTTTCATACAAAAAATATTATGGATGCCTTGGGTCTTGTTAAGTTATTAGAAGATAAACTCTTAGTATAACATTGACCTATCACTTTCTCACCTATAAAGAACACAATGATCCAATGGCCAACCACAACCACACCAGTCAAGTGTATTACGAAGGTAGAGATATGGGATCATAAGGAGAAAGTATTATTTTATAATTGTGATGAAAAATTAGTAAAGGGTCATAGGTGCATCAAATAAAAACTCTAATTTATATATGTGTAATCACCATTAGAGTAGGACAACAAGCCTGATATCTAGGGATTCAATAATGCTCAAGTAGAATAAATCCCCTCTAAGGATTCAATGGATCAAGAGACTCAACCCAAGATTTATCTACATTAACTATTAGGTGTTACCACCCATCAAACTATGAAGGCAATTGGTTTATTTAAAAATATCCTTCTCATAGTCATGATTGACTCTAGTACCACTCACAATTTCATCAATCCCCACATTAATAAGTAGGCAAAGTGATTTATACACCCTTGTTCTAGATTTAAAGTTGTGATTGATTATGAGGGATCATTACCATGTAAAGGAAAGTGTTAGAATGTGTGTATTGTAATAGGTGATTACACTCTTCACTTAGATATCTTTACCCTACCCTTACGGGGGTGTGATGTGGTATTAGGGGTACAATGGCTCCACACATTAGGACCTATTCTATGGGACTTCTATAAAATTTGGATAAAGTTCATAAATAGTGGCTAGAAACACACCTTAAAAGGGTTATTATCTAGGTTTGCTAACATCATCATTTCCTACTACATGGAAAATATTTTGAAAAAAGGATCATATGGGGTAATTTCCTAACTACACCCCATCCAACTCTAACTCTCCACTATTACTAACTAAATTTCTAATTTACAAGCCATCCTCGATGAGTATGTAACCATTTTTATAGAACCAATGGGTTTGACCCATTTATGCCCTGAAGATCACCACATCCTACTCCTTACAAGAAGTAACCCACCCAAAATTTTGCCATACCACTATTCAAATATAAAAAAGACTGAGATTGAACATGTAATACAAGAACTCCTCAAGTCTAGAGTTATTCGCCCTAGCACCAGCCCATACTCATCCCTAGTGCTTCTTGTCTAAAAAAAGGATGGGTTATGGTGCACCTATATTGACTTATGTTCCCTTAACCACCTCTCTATAAAATATGAATTCCCAATTCCCATCATCTATGAACTTCTTGATGAGATCCATGGGGAATTATTTTTCTCTAAATTAGATCTTCATTTAGGCTATCATCAGATCCACGTGCATGTTGATGACATTCCAAATACATACTTATACACTAATGATGGTCACTATGAATTCTTGGTCATGCCATTTGGACTTAAAAATGCACCTTCAAAATTTTAGGTCCTAATGAATAAAATATTTTAGCCTTTCCTCTATCATTTTTCTTTGGTTTTCTTTTATGATATTTTGATCTACAGTTATACATGGGCTAAGAATCTCTAGCATCTTGATAAGGTATTAAAATTTTTAGTATACAATGAATTATATTCCAAGTATAACAAGTGTTTCTTTGTTTAAAGAGGAATTTGAACATCTAGGGCACATTATTTGAGTTGATGGGGTCTACATGGATCCAAAAAAAATTAGTGTCTTGCAACATTCTCCTCGACCAATAACCCTCAATGGACTTCATGGATTCCTATTCACTATAGGATACTACCAGAAGTTTGTCAATGATTATGTAAATATCATAGATCCCTTGAATTCCTTATTTAATAAGTATTCATTCACATGGAATGATATTAATAAGGCATATGTGCCACTCAAACATGATATATGTAGCACACCAATTTTGGCCATGCTATAATTCACCAAAACTTTCACCATTTAAATTGATGCCTATGTAAATGCTCTAGGTGATGTTATTCTCTACGAGGGTTGTTCCTTTATTTTCACTAGCAAATCCATTTCTAGATGAAATTTGGATTTGTATACATATGAAAAGGAAATGATGGCAATTTTGTATGATAATATAGAAATGGTGGCCATAATTACTTGGGAATAGTTTTTACATCAAAATCAATCACTATATTTTGAAATACTTCCTATAACAATGGGTCTCATCACTAGAAATGGGTCAAAAAACTCATGGGATATGATTATGAGATCACTTACAATAAGGGTAAATACAATGTTATGGTGGATTCTCTCTCACAAACATTCAAGGACCAAACTTCCCTTTCTATCATCTCCATGCCCATTTTGAACTTGTTAGAATATGCACACCAAGGTTATACACATGATACCTCCTAACACCACCTCATTCAACAATTGACCACTAACCCACATTATTCATAAGATGGTGCTTCTTTGTGTTACAAGGGCCACTTGGTGATTTACAATAGAACAAACCTTCATCAATACATATTATATGAAATACATGATTCTCCATTAGTAGGGAACTCAGGATTTCTCAAAACATATGAGCAGGCACATTGAAATTTCTTCTAGAAGGGGATGAAAGGGGAAATTAAACATATAGTACTCAAATGTGATACTTGCCAATGCAACAATGGTGAAACAAAAATGATTCATAGTTTTATCGAGCTCTTGCCCATTCCTACTAGGATATGGACTGATATTTATATGTATTTCATTGAGGGGATCCCTAAATATGGAGTAAAAATAGTGATCCTAGTTATGGTACACTACCTTTCCAAATATAGTCATTTTTGTGCCCTCAACCATCTTTATACAACCTCCATGGTCACACAACTTTTCATGTATCATATATTCCATATTAATGGCATCCATTTTAAAAATATATCTGATTGAGATACAAATTTCACCAGCCATTTTTGGATGGAGTGATCCCAATGCATAGGCATGAAACTGAAGATGAGATTCAGGTATCACCCCCAAATAGATGGGTAGATAAAAATTATCAATAAATTATTGTAAATATTATTTCCTTACTTTGTGTCAAAACAATATCAATATTGGGAAAAGTGTCCCCTCTTGTAGAATGGTAATATAATACTTCCTACCACACTTATACTAAAATGACCATATAAATTAGTTAATGGTCAAGCACCCCTAGAACTTATCCTATATACCCTTGATAGTTTCCCACTTTAGGTGGTTGAAACTACTCTCTAACATCAAGATATATTATCATCACCCTTTAGGGTAATCTCCATTTGGCATAGAACCAAATGAAGTAGTAGGATGATCAACATTGAATCGAGTGTAACTTTCAACCCAGAGATACATTTTTTCTTCATCTAAATCTATACAAGTAATCATCCTTGAAACTAAAAGTTTTCCATAAGCTTGCCTAAAAGTTTTATGGGCCATATAATGTTTCCCAATAGATTAGGTCTATTGATTATAATTTGTATCTTCCACCTACCTCCCACGTTCACCTAGTATTTCATGTCTTCTATTTGAAGAAAGTTATTGAAGCTACCATTAGAGTGCAAATAGTTTTACTAGAAATTGATAATGAATGATTCATCCTTCTCAAACTAGAAGTAGTCTTGGATAGGTGCACCCACCAATAAATCATGAAAATCTTAATCTAGTGGCATAATATGCAACTATAATTTGCCATATGAGAACCACTATTCCAAATTCAGTGATGATTCCCACATCTAAATATTTGAGGACAAAGCTTTTTATAAAGGGGAGAGGATGTTAGGAACATGTGTCCTCTTTGTATTATTAGTGTATTAGTTGTTATGTATGCATATGCTTTGTAATTCATCCCTTTAGCATATGTGATTTATCCCACATACATAGGAAGTAGTAGTTGATAGAATAGATTTATTATTTAGGTGTTGAGTCCCAATAAAAGAATCCACTAATATTATTGTATTGATTTTTCTCAATGGAAGTTACCTCTTCAAGTGACTACAATAAAAAAATTATTTTATTATTGATTTATTATTTGTAGTTCCTAAATCTATGCAGAAGGTTATTAATATAAGCCATCTCAATTTAGGGTTAAACATTTGGTGAACCTGACCTATGATATATATTGTCACATAAGTGTTCCATAATCTATGTTCTTCACCATTTTTTCCTTAATTTTTTTTTACTTTATTTCATTCATTACAGATGATATAGATTATTTTGATGACTACTATTATGAAAATATACAACTCTCTATTAAGGAAGGAGCAATAACTCTTTGGTTATATAAAATAGAGGTAAAAATTGATCAAAATAAACAAGGTATATCTTTTTCTCATGAGGACAAATTGATCCATATACCACATGATGGTAATCTCCCTTATACTTAAAATATAAATTATGAGGAGGAATAAGTCATGCACCATTTTCACCTATCCAACCATGATCCAAACAATGCAAATGATCCAACCTAAGGTTGAACATGTCAAATATTCCAAAAATACAAAAAAAATCAAAAATTCAAAAATTCAAAATATAATTCAATGTTTACATGTTCTATTAGCTCCTTGGTATCTATGTTTTTAGTTCTATGTTGGTGGATAACATATCATATATTTATATATACACATATGTTTCATGAATATTTTGAGTGTGATATAGGCATATCCAAGCACAATGTCTTTGAACTTGTAGATGATAGGCCTTCCATCTACTAATTTAAGTTGGACATGGGGGCATACACTTATTTTATCATGATACATATATGTTATATAATTATATGATAATTTTCCATTATCATGTTTGAGCTTATATTCTTACACATACATTTATCTATGCTTATATCTTTCAAAAATATACTTGATATGCTATCTACTTAAGATTTATTACTAACACATATATCGAGGGACTAGTATGATGTGTTTGTGATGGTTTTTTATGTTCCATACTTTCCATTTATAATCTTCATTGAGTGCATTTTCTTGCATTGTATTACTTGTTTGATAATTTGAATATTCTCCATTGATTGTGGCCCTTATGCCTATGTTTTCCTATTATGACATTTGCATATATCATAATTTGTTACATGTTAACATTTAAATATTCCATTTCTTGATTGTTAGACATTTTAATAGCTCATGGCCCTTTGATTTTGTGGAATTTGAACATGCCCTTTATTTGAGGTATCCTTGGATAATTATATTTTTATTTGCTTTTGAGTGCTCTTGTGTGTGTGATTGATTATTTACTGGGATTATATTTATAATATCTAAATGTTTCTATGATTCAAATCATGAATATTAGGACATGATGTGATCACATACTATGTATCGATCTATTATATCTACCTATACATGTTAGTCATATGTGTTACATGATATATTCATAGATTATATAGTTATCTTATCCTTTTGAAGTAAGATGAGTAACAATTTCTACTTCCCCTCACCTCAAAAGTGGGAGGGGGACATATCCTTAGGTAAATTTCATAGACGCATGGATTTCACACCTTCATAATTTCAGATTTTAGTGGGGGCATGCCAAAATATTATGGCTTCCACACTTACTCAATACTCAATATTTTTATATTATAGTTGGGGCATGTTATGGAAACATGTAATCCACATTATAATAGTCTTAAATTTCATATTTAAATGGGGGAAAGTTATGGGAACATGTATTACACACTTGGAAACTTCAAAATTATCCAAAATTATACAATTATGTGATCCAAATACACACTTGTGGTAGCATTATATACATTGGTACCATTTTTATACACAAGTTTTAGCTTGATACATATATGAGGTGTATATTCCATGTAAAATAACATGTTAAATTATATAATAAAATCAAATTTTAGATTTCAAATAATTTTATGGAGTTTAGTCTACATTAGGATGGACTTTTATGGACTATATTGATCTAATTTATTGTAGTAGTGGGTTCACTTTTGACAAGGTTGATGTGATTACATCACTCAACATTACAAATTTTATAAGATGGAATGATCAAATTGTCCACCTATACCAAATTTATAATGTGAGTTGACTTGTACCAATAACACTCATTAGGTTATATGTATGACTGGGTTTCATGGCTGAGATAATCTCAACTTCCATGTGGAAACTCACCTTTTTCTCTAAGGTTAGGGGTAAGTTTCCCTCCAATCTTTATATATATTTGAACTTGTAGGTTTTAATATTGTCTTAATCTTAGTTTAAAATAGTCACAATAAATCATCTCTTCAAATAAAATTTTAAAAATTCAAAATGGTTTCATCAATATACAAGTGTAATCCTAACCTTCCTTTTTTTCATCTCAAACATTTCAAGTTATTTTAATTCTAGATTATATGCATTGATTAGATATTGTAACATGCTTTTGGTTATAGTTAAGTCACAAAAAAATAAATAAAGTGGGACTCAATAAAATAAAAGGAGTGTTATACACACCAAAAAATATATTAATTTCCCTTTAAACTATAAATTTAATTACTAGATTAAAGGGAGAAATATAGACACATCTTAGCCTATCGAGTTCCTTTTTCCAATTTGCACAGGCCTAAGTTAGTTTTGTGTCCAAAAATTGATTTATTTGTGCTTACCTTAAATCCAAATGTATTTTACAAAAAACATCAAAATTTATTCTATAAACATGATTAAGTATGTTATAATGTTCATCTCAAGGTGGAAGTGAAATTGGACCCCCAATTGGGCACTAGGCTTAACCATGCCTCATAGACCTGACTGCAGCCTTTGCCATCCAGAACATATTGTTTGGTTTAATGATTTTGTGAGGTTTTTATAATTTTTTTTGGATGTGTTACAACCTTCCAAATTTTATTATAAATATTCAAACAACCTTCAGTCATCTTTTTATCACCCTTCTCCAAATCTTCCAGTTTGTGCACCTAGGGAAGTGCCCTTTGTCTAAGATAAAATAGAGGGAACTTTCCCTATTTGTATAAAAATAATAAGTATTATGGGAGATTATATAACTCATATATACATTTTTTACCAATTTTTGTCTCTTTTTCATATCATATGGCCCTCCATATGCACCAAAACCTAAGACAGGCTTGGAGACGGATACTGTTTATAGGGGTTTTGACTATGGACTAAGCATTATAACCTTAGATCTCTATATTATCTTGTTTTATAATATAAAAATACTATTTGTACTTTAATTATTTTTATGGAGTTATTCCAATATCTATTCAACACTCTTATCCTTCATACTCTTCCATATGCTCCTTAGACTCATGATTGTTCTAGACTGTATACACAATTTCTAACTATGTTGACCTATTTTGGGGTGTAAATTTAGATTAGATTATATGGATTATATTTTGGAAACCTTTAATTAGTATATATAAATCCCTCCAATATAATTTGATAATTTTTTAGACCTATTCTTCTTTATTTTGGTAAAGTTTATGTCAAGAGACTTAACTTCTTTGCTCTCTACCCCTCACAGTTAACTAAAATTGATTGTGTGGGTTATTGTAGGAGTATAATTTCTTATTTAGGCTTGATAAAATGTATATTAACTTTAATAAATAATAAATGGTTATTTAGTATCTTTTTTGGACCATTTTTCACCCTGTATAGGCTCAAACATCACTTAGACACCATATTTTGCTCATTATCTGCTTACTCAGTTGTAGGTGAGTATTTTTAATGCTAGGAAATGTATAGGTGGTCATGGGAGATGGATTATAAAATTAAAACATTATATGCATGACCTTTGGATCAAGAAAAACATTAAATAGTATAGGCATGCTTTGGTGATTCCATCTCAAACCTCTATCTTGGGTTATGTGCTGCCTTATTTGAAACTATAGGTGTGTATCTCCTTGTGAAGGGCTACCTATAAGTGATTTTTGAGACAAAAACCCTATATATAGAATTATTTTAATAAATTATAAACAAAAAATTCTATTTTAAACTCTCTAGAACCATCAAACATGAAGATATGGTCTAGTACCAACTTTGAAAATAACTTATAAACCAAAAATGATATTGAAGGAATTTATTGTTTTTGTAGGCAACTTTGAGCCTTCAAACCTCTAATATCCATTATTTTTCTACCTTAAATATTTTTTTGATTCCTTATCATTGATATAATATACAATATGATCATATTAGGATGCATAAAGGGCATTGGGAACCTTATAACAAGATATCAACAAAACCTTTAGGAGCTCTGTTTAGTAGTTTTAGGGATTATGTCCCAAAATTTATAGTCATCATCATTTGAAGGTAATCCCTACCTCATTTTCAAATCTATAATTACCAATAGGTCTACCATTATTCCTTTAACATGTTATGACTACAAAAAAAAATTCACTATGATCCCATTTTTACGTATATGTACCTTTTCATCTCTATGATCCCACCTGTAGGTGGTTATTGTCATATACAGTAAAAAAATGAAACATTATAGGTAGTGAGTGGTGAGTATGGGTAGTAGACATGGGTAAGACCTTCCATTGATCTTAATATCTTAGAGATTATAAGGATTATAGTTGCTTATGCCTTAGAATATGTGTAGAGGAAGATTGGTTTTGAGTCGGGTCATAAAATACTAACAATCATAGATCTATACAAAGATTGATCTATAATAGGTGAATCTTCATCCTTGCTCACCTTATTTCCAATCACAATTCATTTATCATAAAGTAATTAAAACAAGGTTTAAAACTCCATCATAATATTTTTCTCTCTTGTAGGTGCTAATAGAGCTATAGGCAGGCATGAGACTATGTTAAATGATAAAAACATTACCTCATGTTATCCATACATGATTTTATGAGATTAAATTTATCAAGCATGTGATAAATACATGTATACTACCATGGAACTCTCTTTCAGTCTCTTATGAATGTGTTCAAGCTTTAACATAGCCCATAAGATGATTGTATATGACAGTCATATAGTAGACTAATTGCCTAGCATTTTATGAGTGCATCCTCATGAAAAATTGATAACAAAATTATATTTAAAGGTGTTATAACTTTTATGGAATTTAAAAAATATAAATAAACCTATCCTCACCTTCATAATTCATTCTCAAAGAATGGAGATCTAAAAATGGTGAAAATAGGCCTATCACATAGAAAAGTGTCTTCTCTTGTAACCTTAGATACTTGGCTCATCCAAACACATTTAAAAATGAAAAAAATAATGGGTAACATGAGGGGATATATTGAACATCATCTATAAACCATATTAGCAATTGTATTGTATGGAACTACTCAAACTAAGGAAAAAACTATAAGGTACATAGTTTAGCAATCAAAAAATACAGTCAACTTCATGAGGATGGTTCATAAAGAAAAGGCAACCATTACTTGAAATATTTTTATGTAAATTAATATATGTAATTTTAATTTCACCTCCCAAATGTGTTTGACCTATAAGTTCTCCAACTTTCCATACCAAATACAAACCCGAAGACTAGTATTGTGTCTAGAAAGGTGAAAGAAGGAGCATAATGGTTTTATCTTAAAAATGGCACTTCCATAGTATATAAAGATGTAAATGAACATAAAAATATGAATAAACATTACATTAACTTATCCTACATGTCACACTTCCCTATGGGTTGTATAAGTGTCAAACTCTTCTCTTTTCCCAAGAAAACTACTCTTTCTTATGAAACACCTACCACTTTCAGTTACTAATAATTGATTAATAAATATGAGGACACATGGGCTGTGACATCACGTTTTGGAACCTTTAAATTTTAATAAGAGGCTATACAAGTCATTAAATGTCCCTTTTTGACCTTAAAATGACTCAAAATGATATAAGAAATAAAATGACTAATGACCAAACCTAATATAATATGATATCACACTAAATAACCTATAATACACCTTAATGACCAAATATTAAACATTTGAATCTAGGAATTTGACTCAAGAGATGATGGTTAGTATGGTGTTAGTTTCAAAATGAAAACATAATGAAAGAAACACACTAACTAGCATAACACCTCTAGGCCTAGACACTAGGGAGAGCTTAGTTAAAAAAAATGAATAAAAAATAAAACTAAAATGTAAAATAAACCTTATTTTACCTTTATTGGATGCTCAAAAATGCTTGTTGTAGTGGCTTGCTCAGTTTGTGCTCATGAAGTCCTCATCAATGGAAGCTTGACTACCTCTATCTTTCCTTGGCACCTTTGGATTGTGCTTGGCTTGGCTTGGAATCAATTTGGAATGGTAACATTAATTGAAATGGATTATTGAAGATATTTATGCATTATAACTTTGCACCAAAATATCTTAGAAATGATGTTCATGGCCTCTCTATTTATAGATTTTTGAGAATGTCTAGAATCAACCTAATTCATCAATATTAGGATTGAGATGTGTGGCTAAGGATTAATCTAATTTTTGGAATTAAGTTTATAATTATCCTCATCATGAAATTAGAATAAGGATAAATTAAGATGCATGAAGGGAATCATGGAAAGAATTGATGAGGCATAAAGGGCATGAATCTTGATATTTGTGGCATTTACGGCCTAGAGATGTCTTCCTAAGAAATGAGGTCACCTGATGATGCAGACATTCAATATTCATTTCCAAAAAAATTATTCAATAAGTTTCCATGGAATTATTAATTAGGCTCTAACTAGTATTAATTACCTCTTAAGCATGATTAAGAACTTTGTGCATAAATTACTCAAATTGATCAAAATGCCTTATTATTTGTCCAAAATTTGATTGGATTGGAATTTGAAGTCGCTATCAGATGCATTAGAAAAATTATACTATTTAGGATGTTACGAACTAAAAATAACATAGGCATGTGTCTTGTGTAAGATATTTGATAGGAAAGAGCAATCTAGAGCACCTAGGTGCAAAATTGTCATTTTGACTGAAAATGATCTGATCAAAGTTAGCTAGCCCATAAATTGCATTACCCCATTTAATGATACTCTAGCCAAAATCAGCACTTGAATATGTCAATTTCACATCATTTAGCATGTTTTAGTGTTTTTAGGCCAAATTGTGCATTTTGGTAAGAATTGGTCAAAATCTTGGTTGGAGGTTATCGGTGGCTAGATTTAAGTGTCTACAGTTTGCCCCTATTTGGGAAGATGTTTCAAACCATATGAAAAGTAATGTATTCTCAAATAATGATAAATGGCCTATATGCCAAAAATAAGATGATAATTTAAAAACAAATCTTAAAATGGTTTTGGGAAGCCTATGATGATGCCCCCTTAAGGGATTGGTTATCACATTTGTTGATGGATGCTCCCTCAAAAAGAAATAAGAAGAAAGGTAGAATTAACCTATGGTTTAGATTAATCCAAATGATAAAATTCTTGCATTAATTGATTTAAAAAGGATAATAATTTACCCAAAGGTAGTTATAATAAATAATAAAATTCAAAATAATGATTTTCCCATAGGTGGTTATAATCATTAAGCAGACCTAGATTGGCTAAAACTGATGGTGACCTAGTTAGGGATGATTAGCAAGCATAAATCAAGGATATAACCTAGAATATAGATTAAATATGAGTGGGTAAAAAGTGATGAAAGAGATTAAAATAAGAATAATATTGATCATTAAAAATGATTCAATTGTACCTACCAATGAGGATATGCTCATCCTAATTAGAAATGATACAACTAGAATGGCTAATGGGTTAATTTGATCAATAGTGGGATGGAAGGATTTTACCAAGGTACCAAGGAGAAACTTTTGTCGCTCCATTTATTGTAGACCTTTGTGAAGCTAATTTTTGTTGTAGCATGTGATGGTAAGCTTAATGATAGAACACCATGAATACTTGGCTAAAATATGCATAAGGTCTAACTCTCGATCTAATAAACAATAAAAAATAATGTACCAATGATAAAAACCATGATGATAATGTTGATGTATGAATATGGATGGACTCAAGAATAATGTGCTTGAGGAATCACCCAATGAAAACATATAGACCAAGTCAAGGCAACAATGTTAAAATTAAACAAACAAGTAAGTGAACAAACAAACAAACAAATAGAAAAAATAAACCAACAAGTAATTTGAAATAAACAAATAAACAAAAATCTTGAAAACAAAAGCAAAAGAAAGCATCCAAATAATGATAATGCAATAGTAAGGTGGATTAAAGATAACTAACTAGGCTTAAACAAGACAAATATTTTTGGATTTTTTGAAATTTTATGAATGTTTTTTAGATTTTTGAGGTATTTTAACTCATTAGAGAATGATAAAACAACTGCTCATAAAATGGTGAGAGTGTTTGGCTTAGGTTGCTCACAAAATGGTGAGAGCTTATGGAAAGGGGGATTGAGGTTAACCCAACATGAATTGAGCATGACCCACATAGTCCTAAAATGACCTCAAGTCATAGTAATTCCATTCACACAAAAGTTGAGGAAAAACCAACTAGGTCCCAACAAGTTCTCAAATCTGGCAAATGGCTAGTCAAATGAAAATAGTAATGGTAAGGTGATGCGATAATGCATGATAAAAAAGTGTCTCCCATAGTTTACCCATAGGTGGTTATAACTAGGATATAATGGCATAATTCAATGATACTAATTTTCCAATAAGTGGTTATAATTAGTATCAATACTGGTGAGACATTGATTTGTCCATAGGTGGTTATAATCAGTCTCTCATAAACAAACTTGATACAAGATGGACAATGAAAGATATCTTTCCAGATCAACTATCACACTACTTTCACAAACTATCATTGTAAACATGAATCAGATTGGTTATTGAAACTAGACTGGAATCCCCCCATAAAAGGTGCAAGAAGAACCAAATGAACCAAGATCAAAATAGGATTGGGTAGGATGAATAAAAATAGGATTTGGTTTAAATATGAATGGAATGATAAGATGATATGTTATTGTTATAGATAATGATGGTCTAAATATATTGGATAAAATTGTAAGAGGGTTTCCCCTAAGTGATGGGGTAAATGCCAAGAATATGTGATAATGGAAAATAGGCATATATAACAATGGCAATGGCAATGGCATGGCAATATGAAATGATATGGTACATGTTTTTGGCCTAGGTATGGTAAAATGGCATATGATTATATTATTTATATTGATGGGGAGATGCACATCCTAATCAACAAATGATAAAATTAGAATACTCAGTCATGTTAATTGCTAGCCCACACCTCATCTAAATAGTTGATCTAACAAAAACGGCTTATAGATTTGGTTATTGAGAATGCTTTTGTGATCTTCATTGGTCATTGATTTTAATTCCTTCAAATGTCAAGACAAGGTATCTTTGTAGCCTCTGTGAAGGAAAGTGTGACCATGTATGGTAAAAAAAGACAAATAATGGATGGTAGATTTGATTGTGAAATGCAATGGTTAATGATAATGAAATGTAGAACATTTGGGAAATAAATGAAGATTAGAACTTTCAGTCACATGTAATGTTGTTGATGCCAAATTTTACATAATTTTGGTTGTGTTAGGGCTAAAGACTTGTTCTCTTGATAGGACCACCAAATTTTTTCTTCTATTTGATCTTGAGAGTAGCTACCATCTAATTAAGCTATAGATAAGAATCTATTTTGATTTAATCTTTGATTTTGTCTTCATCAAGTAGTGAAGAAATTTTGCACTGAGATATTAGTGTCTTAAAGAGGTTTTAACCAATTAAGTTTTCTTTATTATCCCATAGTGCCTCCAAGAATGTTTTACTAAGAAATGCAAACTTTTGACTCTGATTATCTTCTAGTGCTTTCAAAAAAGTTTCACTAGAAGATGTCGAGTTCTGACTTTGATTGTCCCCTAGCACCTTCAAAAAAAATTCACTAGGAGAGTGTTCTTATGCTATATGAATGTGGTCTTAGACCCCTTTCTCTTCTTAAACTACTATTTTTCCATGGATATAGTTCAATAAAGAGTGATTATATCAATCCCAATCAACACTTGTGGGAGATGTAATGTTAATAATATGGCTATTTTGGTTGATGGTAATAGCCTTTGGAATGGTAATGGAATGGGGAGAGGCTACACAATCCTTGTAGAAGATACTAGGATAAATTGTGTTGATTTTGAATTACTCATCCTAAAAAATTATATAAATATCACAAATGTATTCAAATTGATTTGCAAGGCATGCATAACCAATGCTATAATAACCATGAACATATTCTTCTTCTAAATATAATCTTAACTCTAAGGACTCTAAATCTAATGTTGAGACTGATGTTGATTATGATTTTGATGCTAAATCTGATGTTGGTTCAAGAATAGAACCTAACTCTAACTCTAATTCTTCATCTAATGGGTACCTTTTTATAATGATGTCTTTTTGAATATTTGGTTTTAGATAAGTAACAGCCTATGATGGTATAATAGGCTCCATAAAAATTGGTTTATCAAAGTGAGACTCCTTTAGGATGGGAAATAGGTCAAGAGACAACTCCTCAGAGACTAGCTTATCAATAGGAGGCTCTTAAAAAATAGGCACATGGTCGAGGTAATGATTTTCCCAAAGGTAGTTATAATCATTAAGAAGTGACTTGATAAAGACTGGCTCATAAGTGTGAGATTCCTTGAAAACTAATATAGGATCAATAAGTGATTCATCATAGGTTGACTTATCATAAATGATTGACTCAATAAAACATCTCAGATTGGTCAGTTATTTTAGCCTTGGTTTCCAATGATTTGGAATATACCAGTTTTGAACATAGCTTGGTCTTTGAATAATTGGATGGGTTAAGGTTTATATGGGATTGATCTTGGATGAGGAATGAATTTTTTTTGGATAATGGTAGGGCATTGGGGATCATGATTTATCACATAAAATAAATGATAAATTCTTGAGATGGTAACAATAAGGTGGTGTGGAGCATGATTACATGCACAAGCCAAAGGACTAGGTCTTTGAATGATGAAATGGCATTGTGGAGCTTGATTGCTTGCACAAACCAAAGGATGAGGTCTTGGTATAGGATGGCATGACATTATGGTCTTGGAATAGAAATGTTATTATATGGTGGAGCCTGATTACTTACACACGCCAAAGCATCCAAGTCTTCCTCATAAACCATATCATCCTAATCATGAGTTGGCTCATAAGATGGTTCTTGACTGTGTTCTATGTACTAAGTATTAAAAAGAGGGTATGGATTCATATCCCAAATAACATTATATATAGTTGGGTCTTCAAAGCCTTCCTCATGAGCCTCTTCATGCCAATCAAGGTCTTGATTTGGATTTTGTGGATTTTGACTATGTTCCCCATATGGAGTATTGTAGGGAGAATAATAAAAGTCCTTAGAAAATCTTTCTCTATAGGGGATCCTAGTGGGATTTTGTGTGGCCATTGCATCATAAATTGGATTGTACATGACTCCATCATAAGTGTAACTATATATATCTACATAAATGATGAAATATCTAAAAACAAAAAGGCTTAAAGTTTTACAAACTCTGAAAAATGAGCCAGAGGATAAATGGTTCAAACTTGGTCTAACTTGGTCGAAGGGTAGAGTTGTATCTCCAATGTGATTTGAAAGTGGAGTTGTATCTCCAAAATAGTTTATGATAAGACTTGGAATAAAATAGTATAATGTAAAATTTCATATACACAAAAGGTCAAGCATCTAAATAAAAATTGGCATGTCAAAGGTCTAGGTCAAAGTGTTCTAAACAAGGTCTAAACTAGGAAAGGGAAAAGTTGAGTTATTAGGTCTTTTGTCCAAACACGAAGTAAAAATCTAGGCTCAAAAAAATAGGAATATGCTAGGACTTTTGGCCAAACAACATCAAAATCTAGACTTGAAATAAAGGTTGATGTGATTTGATTTAATCTAACAAGTTCGGAAACAACTTTGACATAAAACTGACACACAGAATCAAACATAAACACGATCAGTTGGCATAAGGCATAAGATAAAACAATATTGAAGAAATTCTATGTTCTCCGAAATAAAGTCAAAAATAATGATGAGGATAGGAATTAAACAAAAAAATCATCAATAGTTTTCAAATTTGTGTAATTGATTAACCAAAGTTATGTAACCCAAAAGAGAAAGATCTATGTATTAGCCCCATGAATTAAGGTCTAAATAGAAATCAATCAATATTTGAATCCAAAGTTGACAAGGTTAATTGAAAAATCAATGTTGAAGACTAGGATTTGATCAAATGAGCTAGACAATATTGTACAACATGATAGCATAAGACAAATATCCAAATGGTATACATGACATGGTTTGAAACAAATGATGTTTGATACAAGGTAAACTAGTCTTGGAATAAATTGAGAAACCTAATGGTATAAGCATGCTCTAATGATGTGATCTATGTTATGTTTCAAAGACTCAAATTTGAAATGGTTTGACATGATTTGGACAACATAACACTACCTCTTCAACTCAAATGACACATACACAAACAAGTTTAGCAAAACAATTCAAGTCACAAGTGTGGTGTAAAATGACCAGCATAACGCCTCTTTAGACAAAAGAGTGACATATAGACAAATTGATTTTGACATGGATTTATAAATAAACAAACAAGTTTTATTCTTAAAACATGCCAAGTAAAAATTACCAAAATACACTAAGTAAAATTGTCCAAATCCTATCAAGGGTATGGCATGTGGGGTTGACTAAACTATCATGTTTTGAATGTCTCAAGGAGAATAAATTGTAAAATGACTTTCATGCCAAAAAATACAAAATAAAATCAAAAAAATTAGGTGACCATGGCATTGACTAGTTGTAAAAAGGTCTAGTCCTTTTTACAACCACTACATCTTACTATTCATTCAGTGTAGTGTGATGTCCAAATGCAGATACATCCCATATACAACTCAGAAGGAGTAAGTGAAGTCAATTCTGGGAGATGAAACCCCAAGTCAAAGCTTCCTTAAATAACTCATGGGAGGTAATGGCATCCCCCTCATAACCCAAGTTTTCATGAAAAAAAAATACTAAGAGAAAGACTTTAGGGTCATTTTCAAGGTCACCCAAACATTGATGAGTTTTTGGGGAGTGCTTTAGATGACTTTCTTTCTAAGCCTTGGACTAGGCTATTTACAATAGGAATGGAACTTTTGATTCTAAGAGTTCTATAAAGGGGACAAATGGAAAATCATACATGTAACACCCCTCTTTTCTCCAAATAAAAATCTAATTTAAATAACTAAGTGAATACAAAAAGCTTGGAAAGGTGAGTTCATTTTTAAGCTTAGATTCAAAAAGTGAGGTGGTGTTCATTTGACCCCTTGGTATTAGTTTTAACTTTGAAAACTAGTGCTAAAAAACTTATTTAATAACCTTAAATGTTACTTTAAGCACCAAAATAATGTTCCTAATTCATTTTAAAACATGCAAAATATGTTCTAAAATATGATTTATCAACCTTGAAATCCATTAGTTACATGGCTACCCTTAAGGCATCACCCCGAAAGCAAATATGTTAGATTAGAAAAATTTTAAATAGATTTTCCAAATTTTGTAAAAAAATATATGAAGCTTGAAGCTAAACTAATGTCAAATTCTGAAAATTTAGGAGAAAACATGTGGTTTTAAAAATTAAAAAAAATCCAAAATGGAGTCCACATGACCCCAATCCAAGCATTTTAAAATAGCTCTCAGGTTTGTGTTTTTTAAGAAAACACAGTGACCGACATTAGTTATATAACAACATCAGTTACACTTACTAATCAGTGATAGTTTTCTAACTGACATTGGTTATACCAATGTGACCAATAACAGCTATCCAATCGATGTTGGTTTTACTAACAGATGTTAGTTACTGTGTAAACCTATGGAAAATAAAAAATGGCAAAACAAAGTTAGAAAATCAATTTGTAAGAGTTTTAATGATCCAAATGAATATTTTAAAGCTGTAAAATTATCTTCTTCATGTGTGGGATGTGTTTAGTCCCACTGGGTGTGCCATATGTGAATCTAGAAATTTGACTCAAGAGAGGATGATTAGTATGGTATTAGTTCCAAAATGAAAAAAAAATAAAAGAAACACACTAACTATCATAACATCTCTAGGCCTAGACACTAGGGAGATATTAGTTAACAAACATGACTAAAACACACAACTAAAAGTCAAAAGAAACCCTTTTTACCTTCCTTGGATGCTCCAAAATGCTTGTTGTAGTGGTTTGCTCAGTTTGTGCTCATGAAGTCCTCATCAATGGAAGATTGGCTACCTTCATCTCTCCTTGGCACCCTTAGCTTATGGCTTGGCTTGACTTGAAATAAATTTAGTATGGTAACACTAATTTCAATGGATTATTGAATATATTTATGCATTATAACTTTGAACCAAAATAGCTTAGAAATGATGTTCATGGCCTCTCTATTTATAGATTTTTGAGAATGTCTAGAATCAACCTAAACCATCCATGTCAAGATTGAGATGCATGGCTAAGGATTAATTCAATTTTTTGAATTAATTATATAATTATCCTCATCATGACATTAGAAGAAGGGGAAATTAAGAGGTATGGATGGCATCATGGAAGGCATTGATGAGGTATGAAGGGCATGAATCTTGATATTTGTGACATTTATGGCCTAAGAATGTCTTCCAAAGAAATGAGGTCACCTAATGATGTAAATATTAAAAATTCATTTCCAAAACAAAGTATTCAATAATTTTCCATGGAATTATTAATTAGGCTTTAACTTTGATTAATTATCTCTTAAACATGATTAAGCACTTTGTGCACAAATTACTCAAATTGATCAGAATACCTTGTTATTGGTCCAAAATTTGATTGGATTAGAATTAGAAGTCACTATCAGATTCATTGGAACCATTATTTAATTTATTATGTTACCAATATCAAATAACAAAGTCACATGTATTATGTAAGAGATTTGATAGGAAAGAGCAATCTAGAACACCTAGGTACAAAATTATCATTTTGACTTGAAATAATCTAATCAAAGTTAGTTGGCCCATAAATTTCATTTCCCTATATAATGATACTCTATCCAACATAGGCACTTGAATATGTTGGTTTCACATCATTTAGCATGTTTTAGTGTTTTTAGGTTAAGTTGTGCATTTTGGTAAGAATTGTCAAAAGCCTAGTTGGACATTATCGATGGCCAGATTTTGGTGTCTACAAGACCCCTAAACACCCAAAAATCATTTTTTTTACCTATAGGGGTCCTAATTTGGTTGTGTAAGGTCAAATTTGGTAAAAAATAAGCATGTACAACCATAAAGAGGTTGATCTAAACTCTTATTGTATATTCATTTGTTAGGTCAATAATAAGCATGTACAACCATAAAGAGGTTGTTCCAAACTTTTATTGTATATTCATTTGATTAACTTATGTTTTAATTAGTTATAATTGGACCATAACAAATACACACACCTATAATTGTGCTAAATTTTTCTTTTTATTCTATTATGTGAAATAAAAGCATGTATAACCATGTATTGGTTGTCTTAAATATACATTGTGTCTTTACTCTTTGACATTTTTGATATTATGTTAAAACTTATTATGCATTATGGCTGTAACAAGTCCCTTATGGCTATTAATTATTTTCAAAATTCCCTTTGTATCCTTCCATGTTATTTTTTTATTCAATCATACTTTATAATCCTAATTCTCTTCTTATATCAATTGCTTAAGTGATTGTAAGTACTACACTTGCTACTATCATCATGGTTGAAATGTATAATAAGTCATATTAGATCTTAATGTGTTCTCTTGATTATAAAAAATGGAAACACCATAATGAAATTAATAATTTGGATTACATTATATGATGGAAACCAAACACCATTACATATCATTGTGCAACCAAAGGAAAATTGTTTATGGTATATACATAATTCTAGATGGCCTCATTATTAATATTTCATTCTAGAACTTAAAAAGTTTTTTTGGGTGAAAGAAATATTCCATTTCCTTTTATGTCATAAATAAAACCATATAAAGGTTTATGCTAGTCCAAACAATCTTAATGTGGATCATATGAGTAAGTTGTAAGAAAACTCATTGACTAGTTTTTTATTAATTTCCCTATTGTAATTTGAATAGGACTTAGGGGTTGAGTTACTTACCAATTGAAGTTATGAAACCATAAACCTTACTTCTCTTATACCATTTCCTTTAATTGATCAAACCTGGCTATTGGATATATGTTATTGATTAAAACAAAGGATATGATGTAAGATCTTATTGTAACACAAAATTTCACCCTTGTGAGAGAGTTCTTTAGGATCTCTCACTCCTGGAAACAAAATGGGAACAACCCTAGGCTGTGGGTATCCTATAATGGGGTTGAACCTCTAGAGAAGTTGGTTCCTCTTGGTATCTCACATAAACTATTGATTCTACATGGAAAATGGGTAGAAGGCTTGAAAGGGATGATTAAAAACACAAATAAGGTGATGCACCAAAATGAAAGACACTCCAAATTGTAAGAAACTAGAATTAAGGAAATTAAAATACAACCCTCACTAACACAATCTCTTAAAATAGCAATTTTGCATCAATATTTATAAAACTAGGCCCACTAGGCAAGAGGTGAATTATAGAGGGGTATAAAACTCACACTATAGCTTCATTAATGACCAAAAAGTACAAGTTTAGACCTACAACAATGGTGGAAAACTTGTTAAAAGGCAATATAGTTTTGATGCTTAAATGTGTACCATAGGTGCACAGAGTGTGGAAATCCTAAGAATCCAATGCATGAGTTATAGGTTGTGGAAATATTATTACCTATTGGTGGAATAGAGGAAAAACAAGTGACCTTTTCACAATATTTATATTAGTGGTGATTGACAGTTACCATGGAAAAATAATAGATATATGTGTAATATGTAGTAACTATGTAAAGACTAGTGAATTATGATCAAGAACTAAATTAAGAATTAATTTAGGATGGAAATTTACAATGACAAGCTAAACTAAGGTGATCAAGTTAAAAAGAAGCAAAAAGAAGGGAGGGAAATTTTTTTTGTTGATCTTCCTTCTAGACATCATGATAAATCTCAAGTCTCATTTAGGTAATCCCTTAAAACCAATGTATGATATGAAACAACTTGAGCCCAAATCTTAATATACAACAGAAAAACTCCTAAGGAAGATGTAAATAATAAAAATAAGAATTAGGTTCACTTTAATTATTTTATCCCTACAAGAAAACAACATTGGCCCAAATGTAAGAAGAGTAAAGAAAATGAAATGAAACTAAAGACTTTTAGTCAACCTAGCATTTGCATAAGTTAAAAACTCTATAATTAAAGGTGCATATAAATAATTCATAAGAACCATTCAAATCTAGAAATTAGAACAAGCAAATGAGAGAGAAGTCATGATAGCAAACATAAACAAATACTGTATAATCTTAGTATAATTCCTTGCTTGTATTGCTTTCTCCAAGTTTACAAAGTAATTTTGGCTCTAAGAACTCCCCTGTTTGTAAAATGGTAATATTGTTTTTTATAGAAGAATAAGGCAGTATATCGATTAATTGCAAGATACAAATGTACAAAAAATAAGGACATTTATCCTTTCTCCACAAAGTTCTAAAATACACTTGCTTTTCTAAAATAAACCAACCTAGAGGAAAATATGCTAACAAAATAACATATGCCTTTACAAAACAATATTCCATTTCCAAAATGTTACAATGCTTCACAAAAGTGGAATATTAACTAACTACATGGTAGGCTCTACACTTAGGAACTTGCTTGTTACTGCTCAAAGATGTTCATAGCCTTTTGATTCTCCTCATTAACAAGTACCAAATCCATAGCTGGCCTTAAGAGATAATATTCTTCCTTGTCAGATAGATCATTCAACTCCCTATCATTACTAGCCATAGCTTTAATAATGCTTTTGGCCTCAGTTATCCTTTCTCTTACATTGAGGATCATGTCTAGGATCCTACTATTATCTTCCCTAGACTAGCCTTGACTCTTGCATCTATACATTTGCATTTTTGAGCACAAACGATCTTCATTTTTGTTGCTTTGTGCTTATGTGGCACTTATTTAGTGTCTATATGTAACCTTTCATGGCATTTTTCATAAATACCTTCAAAGCATTAGCTATAATTTTTCAAAATTTGACTTTTATTTCATGTTGTCAGATCATTCCCATAAATCAATGCAAGTCATTGATCATGATCCTATACCTCACCAATTATTGGCCATCTTTATATTGATCCTCACAATTATGCCACTGGTCACCCTCATGGGATTTTTGAGCTCTGTAATCTACCTCATTTGCATATTGAATGCACATCTATCATGTGTCAAGCCCATAGGCTCTCAAAGATCTATTGAATAGTCATTGACAATTCTGTGTCATGGATCATTCAGTCTCGATGAAGTGTGAGTTTTTTATCTTGTAGGAGATTTAATCAGTACATGATTATAGAAAGTAACTTATGATAAAATATTTTAAGCTAAGTTTATTTCATATTAAAAAACACACCATAGACTTAGGTTAAAGTATTTTATGCTAAGTTTAGAAACATGATATAAAGTATCCCCTTTAAATGATATAAAATACATCCATTTTCCTAGATAAAATGCTAAATGATCTTGAATTTTATAATCTCATGGGCATCAATGATGGCTTCACAAATGTCAATGACAGCCTTACAGATGTCAAATGACAATCATGAGAATGTCAAATTTAAGCTCATGAAGTTCCTGTATTCCATATAGCTTAGATTCAATTTACTCTATCTAATTAAAATCCATAATGAATTAAGAGCCATTAATCATGATTTGAGTAATTTCATGCCATTATTTCAATTTAATTTGTGAGACCCTTTTTTATCAATCTTTGAAAGTGGGAGCACCATGTGGCAACCCCACGGGGCTTCATGGGATTTTGAACTCTCATCATTACATTCATTCTATTGGATCCTCAGTCTTGATGAGTCATAATCCATCAATCATGATTTGGGATCTCACACATTTTTCATTTAAAGGACCAAATGCTTTTTTTGTCGAGCTTTCTTTGTTCCATCAGATTACTTGCTCATGATGAAGCACGAGCCATCAGATCTATAAAAAAGTAAGGTATTTAAGTTAGGACTTGGGTAGATAGAAACTTAGGCTAAAGTGTTAAGTCTAAGGTCTCATTTGTATTGATGAACATGAATGGAGCCTTAGAATTGAGACTTTAGGCTAAATAGGGACCATGTTAGAAAAATTAAAATGACCTTACCAATATGAAAGTTAGACTTGGTTAGAAATATAGGGAATTAAAAAAGGAGGAAAATAAAGGGGACTAGGCATAAGTTTTAGGCTAAGGTTTGGTTTTGTTAATAAACATGACTAGGCTTCAAGATGAAAATTGGGGCCTAAGTCCAAAATAAATTAGAACATTCTCACTAAAAGTGTTTCCACCAATGTTTGAATTTAAACAAAGGGTTCAAATTAGGTTTGTTGAAAAGAGGGTTTCATTGCATGAATCCAACAATGAGATTCTTCATATCAAAGGCTATTAAAACCCTAAATGAAGATAAGTAGTGGGGATCTAAGCATGATCTATTCATAAAGGCTCCATGAAACCTACAACTTATTACATGAAGAGTAATTGTTAGCAACATTAGGTAACCTTAAAGCAAAACCATAAACTATTAGTCCAACTTTATCAAAGTGGATGATCATTAAATTATAACAATGTTCAAAACATGTCATGTTTTTAGTGTTAATGTTCAAAGTGTCTCAAGGGTTCCAATTTTCAAAAAATGGTGTTATGTTGACCTCAACAAGTGGCAACTTCCTAGGGAAACATAACATTATGTTAGAACTCAGAGGCTCTAGTTCAAACAAGTGATTGGGTCACCTATTTTACTTGATCTATACCATCACCAAGATCAGTTCATGGTTGAAATAAGCTTTGTGCATGAAAATTTAAGGTCAAACATTAAGACATAACCATTCTATGTGTATGATTTGATTTCACTTACTATTTTTCATGGGACTCAGGGGATAACTTCCTAGTTTTGTGATTTTAATATTTAACATTGACTTAGAGCATATTTAGATATCCATTAACTACCATGCTTCTAGTTTAAGGAAGGATTGGGGATCGATCTACTACCAAATAAGCATATATAACCTTGATAGAGATACCTTTGGTTTTACTCACAAACTTCCTCCACTGCTATCTAGGCATCCATAACTTTGGTGGAGATTACCAAAATCACCTATGCTTAAAAAGCTTTTGATTTTACATTAAATATTTGTTTTTGTATTTTTTAGATATTTTATGCTTTCAACAAGGTTAAGAACTAGGTTATATAGGTTGAAGGATAATGTTCAAGTGTTTGATATTTAGGTAATCACCTATGGTTATGACCTTTGTCTAAGATAAGGATGTTTGTTAAGAGCAAGCATGATTATGCCCTAATAGCTAAAGATTTCATTCCACATGTACAACTCCTCTTAAAACCAAGTTTAGATCAAAATAATGTTCAAGTTTTCATAAAATAGTTAACCTATTCATTAGTCATAATAGTTCTTATAAATCATAACATCAAGCTCATATTTTAAATCCATGGTTAACATGTACATGAGGTACATACCTAAATTTTTAAACTTTAGGAATTTCAAGAAAACTAAGTGATCTTTAAGCAGAGGGTTGTTTGAAGGACTAATTAGAAGCAAGGAACAAATCAATAAAGAAAACACACAATAGAAAGCAAACACAATAGGAATCCAAATGCAAGTAAACAAATATATACATGCTTATGTAAAAATAAGGGATAGGAAGAAAAAAGATGGAAGAAACTAATAGGAAAGAAAATAATCTAATCCATTTATTAACTTCATAAAATACTTACCTCTAGGATCAAATGGAAAATTATTTAATCTACTATAGAACCTTGAAGCATGGTTACTTCAATCCCATGGACTTTTCTTGTGGATAGGATCACTTGTATGCTTTTATCCTCTAGGTGATGTAGTTTGATCTCCTATCATCCTTCCCAGATGTATGGATCAAAAATATGACTCTAATACACCATCATATTTTTATCAAATTCTCATAATTTGTAGTAGGAGTGCCAGTTGTATTTCATCCATAGATAGATAGTGGCTTATATCATCTTTACCTAATAGTGGCAACTCCACTAGTATCTTTAGATTGATGTCTTCATTATGTTCTTTCTGAGGTGGACATGGACTATCAATATTTGTAAAAAAATCTTCCAAGTCATCCCAAAATGCTTCTTTATCCTGATCAACTATATGATGCTCATCTCAAATCCAATCATCATAGACATGTTGGTCCCCTATTCCTGACCTTTTGATGAATTCATATAAAAATTCATGATCTGATTCATTCACTCCATCTTAATTTTCAATGAAGAGAGGCAACTATTCTATCTAATCAGGCTCTATCTTATCTTGGTTTTGGACCTCCAAAATAATATAATCTTCTGGGAACTCTAGATCATTGGTGAAATCCTTAGATGAAGCATCCATTTGTTGTCCTATTCCATCATCACCATCTCTAGCTCTTTGATTCCATTTAAGAAGTCATGGAATGACCTCTACCATTGATCAAATTCTTAAAAGGTATTCTCTATTTTAGAAAAAAATGTGTATGGGCTATCTTGTTTACTACCTTCTAAAGAAATATCATCATGTAATTGATCCATATATACTTCTATAAACTCTTCCTCTCCATTTATAAGTGTACCAATGATGATGTCTTGTTGATATTTAATTATAATATTTTTTACATCTTCAAGAATATAAGTTCCCTTAGATGTAATTTATTCAATCATCTCATCTTCATCTTCATCTTCATATTCAAATAAAAAATCAAAGGCATATATGAAACCTTGAGATGATTCTATAAAGCCATATGTCCCTATAGAAAAGTCTTGATTATGAATAATTTTAGAGGTTTCAAAAATGTTACAATAATCAGCCACAATAATATCATGGAAACTAATGTGTATGTCCTTAGATGATACCTTATTGTTGCTATCATGAAACTCATTCGGAATCTTATCAAACCTTTGGGAAGCATAGCCTTCCATTGTATTCCCTACTTGTTTTTGTAATTGATGAAAGTTAGTGCTCAACTTTGGATCATTTTTAATATTAAGTCATTTGAACTTTTTAGTGTCTCAGGATCACAAATTGTAACATTATTATTGGTTTTGGGAACTAGAGTTCCATGATTTTATGGATGAAATCCACTAGCAATGATATTCAAGAAATATAGGTCTTGGTTAGGATATGTATGACTTAAGGGAAAATGGTTCTAAAATAGTGGTAAAGTAGGCATACTAGGAATGACATTTGGGATGGGCAAATTCTAATTAACATTAGGTATGGAATACACCATCTCACCTTGGGGTTGTATTTGGTTATTAATGACTACAACTTCATAACAAACTTAGGTCATTGTGTTTACGTCTAGAAGAGATATTTTTAGGAACATATAGGTCAATGGATCTATAACATCTTTATAAATATCTAAGGCTAAAGCATCATTAGGTCTATAAGGGGCTATAGTTTTACTGAACATTTTTTTGAATTGAGTGTTCAAAGTTCTGATGGTTTTATTAACATCCCTTTTAATTTTGGTAAATTATTGATATAAGACACAGTGACTACTAATTTTTGACAAATTGATTAATGAAGATAATGTTGAAGTCATTCTAACTAGTAATGCAATCCTCTAGAAGGTTAAGAAACCATTCGTATGGGACATCTTTAAAATTAAATTGAAATAACCTACATGCTACATCTTTATGAATCACATTTAACAATATCAGAATAAATTTGAAGCTTCTAACATGCTCTTCAACTATGACAACATTATTAAGACTATACAAAGGCAAATATCTATCAGGATTTCAAGGAAGGTCATGTAGTATATGTGGCACATTGATTGAATAACCACCTAGCCAAGATATACCTTGAACACATGAGTACCTTAAATTGGTGAAGTGTTTGAGACTTTGGGAATTTTGATTTCTTAAGCCTTGCCTTGGATAATTATATCTTGTGACCTTAATACCTATTAGAAATACTATGTGTCAAATCAATCTTTACAAATAATAATGATTAGATTTTCACATTAAGAAAATTTTGTAAAGATTCATATAAATAACAATAAAGGATATCACTCTTTAACTAAGTTAGCTCAAAGAAGTGTCCAAATACAATAGTATGAATGATATTTACACGTTCAAGTCCAAATAAACTCAAATTTTCAAAGTGTTTATGAATATTTGATCAAAATATCTATTACTAACCTAAAACTAGTTGGGTTCATAGATCTAAAGTTATCTTTACCATAACTAAGCATATGCACTCAAGGAATGCCAATATTGATCTAAATAATCCCAAAGACTGGTCTAAAACCATGAAGATCACCAACCTTTACAAAATTTATGATAAAATAAACATAAATATGTAAAGAATAAAGTGATTTTTGATCAAAATACACCAAAATATCAAAGATCTTACAAACTAGAAAATATTTTGTTGAGGGCCCTCCTTCTAGAACCAGATAAGTTCCTCTTATTGATACTTAAATGTGTACCACAAATGACCAAAGTTTTTATTGGACACTTCTCAATTTTTAATTCCTAATAATCCAATGTATGAGTTGTAGGTTACGGTAATCATGCTACCTATTGGTGGAATGGAGGTAGAACAAGTGACTATTTCATAATATTTATATTAGTTGGTGGTTGGGAGCCATCATGGCCAAACAATAGATCTATGTATAATATGTAGTAATTATGCAAATAACAATGAATTATGATCAAGAACTAAATTAATAATTAATTTAGGATGGACATTTATAATGACAAGCTAAACTAAGGTGATCAAGTTTAGAAAAAAGCAAAAGGAAGGGTAAGGCAGAAAGAAATATTGTTGATCTTCATTCCAGACATCATGACAAAGTTCAAGTATCATATAGGTAGGAACATAAAAATAATGTATGATATGAAATATCTTGAGCCTAAATCTTACCATAAATTAGGAAAACTCCTAAGGAAGTTGGAAATAATGCAAATAAGAATCAGGTTCACTTTAATGATTTTACCCCTGTAAGCAAACAACATTGGCCCAAATGCAAGAAGAATAAAGGAAATGAAATGAAACTAAATACTTTTAGTCAACCTAGCATTGACATAAGTTAATAAATATAAAATTGAAGATGCACACTAAGAATCCATAAGAACCATTTAAATCTAAAAAAATAAAAAGTAAATGATAGAGAGAAGCCATGATAGCAAACATTTAGATAAATACTGGATAATCTTTGAAAAAATCATTGATTGTATTGCTTGATCCAAGTTTAAAAAGTAATTTTGGATCTAAGAACTCCTCCCTCCTTTACAAAATGGTAGTTTTGCCTTTTATAGAAGGACAAGGTATTATACCTATCAGTTGCAAGATACAAATGTACAAGAAGTAAGGATAGCTATCCTTTCTCTACAAAGTTATAGAATACACATAATTTTATAAAATACATTAACCTAGAGGAAAATATCCTAATAAAATAGATATGCCTTTACAAAATAATATTCCATTTCCAAAATGTTACAATGCTTCACAAAATTAGAATATTAACTAACTAGTTAGTGGGCCCTATGCCTAGGAACTTACTTTTTACTACTGAAGGATGTTTGTAGCCTTTTGATGCTCCTCATTAATGAGTCCCAAATCCATAGCTAGCCTTAAGAGACACTCTTCTTCCTTATCATCTAGATCATTCAACTCCATATCATTCTTATCCATATCTTTCTTAATGCTTTTGGCCTTAGCTATCCTTTCTCCTACATTGAGGATCATGTCAAGGATCTTACGATTATCTACCCCAAATTAACCTTGACGCTTGCCTCTATATATTTGCATTTTTGATCACACAAGATCTTAATTTTGTCAATTTGTGCTTGAATGGTACTTATTTGGCATCTATTTGGCACCTTTCAAGGCATTTTTCATAAATGCCTTCAAAGCACTAGCCATTTTTTTTTGAAATTTGCCTTTTGCTTCACATTGTCATATTATTCCCATAAATCAATACAGGTCATTGGTATTGATCCAAGACCTCACCTATTATTTTATATATTTGCATTAAGCTTTGTAGTTATGCCACTTGTCACCCTCATGGGATTTTTAATCTTTGTACTTTACCTTAATTGTGTATTTAATGTGCATCTACCACATGTTGATCCTGTGAGCTCTCAAAGCTCTACTGAATAGTCATAAATGATTTTGCATCATATGATCATTCAGTCCTAATGAAGGATGAGCCATTGATTCTAAAAGATGCATGAGATTTAATCAATACATGACTATAGAAAGTAAATTTGGCTAAAATATGTTAAGCTAAGTTTATTTCATGTTTAAAAACATGCCATAGACTTAGGTTAAAGTAATTTATGCTAAGTTTCAAAACATGATATAAAGTGGCCCCTTTGAATGATGTAAAATACATCCATTTTCCCAGATAAAATGTTAAATGATATTGAATTTTATGGTCTCATGGATGTCAATGATGGCCTCACAAATGTCAAATGACATTCGCAAGAATGTCAAATTTAAGCTCGTGAAGTTCTTGTATTCCATAGATTTCGGATTGAATTCACTTCATCCAATTAAAATCCATGATGAAGAGAGAGCCATCAATCATGATCCAATCAGTTACATGTTGTTGGTTTAATTTAATGTGTGTGACCCTTTGCTATCAAGCTTTGAATGCGAGAGCACCATGTGGTGACCCTATAGGGATTCCTAGGCTTTTGAATTTTCATCACTACATTCACTCCATTGGATCCTCAGTCCTAATGAGTTGTGAGCCATCAATTGTGATATAGGATCTTGCATGTTATTAGTTAAAAATACTAAATTCTTAGGTTTGTTTGGCTTTCTTCACTCTATCAAATTATGTTCTCATGATAAAGTATGGGCTATCAGATCTATAAAAAGTGAGGTATTTAAGTTAGGACTCAGGTAGATAGAAACTTAGGCTAAAGAATTAAGGCTAAGGTATCATTAATGTTGATGAACATAAATGGGTCCTTATAATTGAGACTTTAGGCTAGATAGGGACTATGCTATAAAAATTAAAATGACCCTACTAATACAAAAGTTAGACTTAGTTAGAAATATAAGGAACAAAAAAGGGGAAAAATAAAGGGAACTAGGCATAGTTTTGAGGCTAAGGTTTAGTCATGTTAAGAAACATGACCAAACATTAATATTAAAATTGGGGCTTAAGTCCAAAATAAATTAGAAACATTCTCGCCAAAAGTGTTCCTATAAATGTTTAAATTTGAACGAGGGGTTCAAGTTAGAGTTTGATAAAAGGAGGGTTTCATTGCATGAATCCAACAATGAGATTATTAAAATCAAAGGGTATTAAAATCTTGAATGAAGATAAACAATGGGTATCTAAGCATGATCTATTCATAAAGGCTCTGTGAAACCTACAACTTATCACATGAAGAGCAAATGTTAGCAATATTGGGTAACCTTAAATCAGAACCATAAACCAATAGGCCAAATTTATCAAAGTGGATGATCCTTAAATTATAACAATGTTCAAAACATGCCATGTTTTTAGTGTTAAATTTAAAAGTGTCTAAAGCCCAATTTTCAAAAAATGGGGGTATGTTGACCTCAATAAAAATAATGACAATTACTAAGGAATAACACTTTTCCACAAAGCAATCATACACATACTAACTAGTCACTAGATAAAAGCAAGAGATAGGAAAAATAAGTCATCTTATTACTTCAAAAGGTTATTTTACAAAATTTTGATAGGGTTTTGCCTTGTTAAGTGAGAGTATATCTTAAAAATAGGGGAAAAAAGGGATATATAGGAGAAAATAGAAGAGAGATGAGAAGAAATCTCTCAAAATTCAATAAATGTCACTCAAATACCTCCCATGGAGTCTCAGTAACATTTAGATTAATTGAGCATTGATCCTCTCTCATCAAATTAACCTTCAATGTCGAAAGGGTCTTCAATCTTTCTCATTAGCCTAAAAAGGCACTAGAAGATAAAAATATTTGAGGAAGATGGTATCACACTCCACTAGATTTGAAAAAATCCTTCAAAGATTAAAAATTTCATTTAATGCTCCAATTTTATCCTTAACCCCCAAACTCCTCCTCTTGCTTTTCTACACCCCATTCCACTTAGCTTATAGAAGTCACTTTACAACATCATTAGTGATCTAGAATTTGGTATTTAATTGACCTTAAAAATTATCTTTGAGTGTATTATTTTTGATTTTTTATTTGATTCTCAACTCATCTTTACTCCTCCAACCTGAAAAAGACTCCATGAAACCTGCAAATCTCTTGGACTCCATTGATTAAGGTCTTTAAGCTCAAGCTACCTTCAACTAGTTGTGTAATAACCTACTCCCAAAGCCATTTGTCACCATGAGAACCATTTTTGGACATGTATAAAGCTTCCAAAAATCCTTATAATTTTTATTATGGAGAAAATTAAGATTTATGCCACCTTCAAAACCTACAACAATGGTGCAAAATTCCATTAAACTTGTAACCATTCACAAAATGTCAAAAAACTAGTGTTTTTGACCTTTCAACTCAGTAAGGCACCCTATAAACCCATTTTAAGGGATAAAAGTTCCATATAATGGTGAATAAGTTCCCATTAGGCCTCTTCCATGTATTTATACTATTTCTCTCTTTGAAGACTTGCAAAAATAGGTATTTTACATCATTTTGGGGCTCCTGGGCACCCACACATGTCAAATTATTCTAATAAATAGGTTATACATGATATTAATATATTAATTTTAATTTTATAAGTGGATTCCAATTTATCCCATGTCATTTCATGGGCCTATGAGTTTTAAAAACACAAAATTGGTCAAAAAGTCTCTTTTGGTAGCTCAGAAAGACTTACCTTCTTAACAATCATTGATAAGATATAGAGATCAGTAATATAACTTATTTACATGAATATTTATCATATATAACCCCTAAAATCTCATTAAAATCTTATTATCCCATGTAAAATGTGTGCAAAGATATGCACGTAAAAAGTTTGCTTGTGGGGTTCTACATGCATTTTGGGCCTGACTATAGTCTTAATGATTGTTCATAAACCTCAACCCATAAAACAAATTAAATACATAATTTATTTAATTTATATATGGGTAATCAAAACATACTAAAATAATTTGGCCCAATTCCATATGTTGTGAAAGATATCAGCATTTGAAGAGGGGGCTTAAATTAGATATCTTAGACTTAAACTATTTAAATTAGCTACTTAAACTAAAAATAAATCCTCCAGTGTTTATAACTTACTTAAATAATACCTAATATAAATTTAACATTTCATAATAACTCATCAAGATGTCATATTTCATTGATAGGGTCTGAATGTACCTCAATGTGATATAGCCCTTCTAGGCCTTAAGACTAGATTTTAGGCTTAATACTGAGTTTTAGTGATTGAGGAAAATTTAAGAGGATATGAGGTATTTATTTTTATTAAAAAAAAAATCATTTATATCCCTTTTTCCCTCCTTTTTATGCTCAATTTCCACTTTGCCTTCATGCTTCTTAGGATTGCCTGCATTTTAATGGATGCCTACTTGCTTATTTTATCCCTCAAGGGCATGGTTTTCATTTAATATGGAGTGTTATCACATATAAATATGTGTATATATACTTATAATAATCTATTTAATATTCCAAAACATTCCCATTAGATTGAAAACCCTCCACCAAACTTGTAGACTTCAAAAATGTCTCCTAGCTCTAATGGTGGCTACCAATAGACATGTGGGTGACTGTAACAAAATAGTGGATACTTAAACTCTTATTTATACCCAAAAAATATTTTTAATAGTCATAATAACTAATTAAAAACATTTAAACCAAGTTTCATACTTTAATCTTTCATATAAAGGCCTATAGGTGGATTTTCATCAAAATTAGCTTAAGCTGCCTGCTTTCTTTGACTATCATTAGATAGGGGTTTGAATATAAAAATAGTAAGTTTTTGCCCTATTATATTAGCCTCACCAATAGATAGATAGGTATATCAACTCTTTATGATCATCTTCACCAAGTTTCATGCTTGGATCTTACATATTGTAGTATATAGGTGGATTTTCCCAATATTTACTAGTAGGTTGCCTACTTTGGTTTTCTTGCTTGAACTTACCCTCAAGGGACTTTGTCTTGAAAAATAGAGTATGACCTAACTCAAGGAACATATGAGTAATATAATATTACCTTATTTTTTCCTTATAAATGCTATGTTGTGGAGCCTATTTCAAGATTACAATGTATTTCAAATACTGTGCATTTAAAATTGTACTATACACCCTTTATGTATTGTCATTGGGGTTCAAGGCCCCCCAAAAAAATTTATAAACAACCTTAATGTGAGACCATTTTTGGTTGACCTGGCTAATGGTTTTGGTACCCATTATTTTTTAAAACTACTATGTGGTTATCTATTGATGTATTATAGATGTAGTAGGTAATACATTAGGAGATGAACTAAGTTTTGAGGAGGTGTACAGAGTGTGTGAATTCAAAAAAATTTGTAGAGCACATCTCCAAAAAATATTTTATGCATTTTAATTTTGAGGAGATTGAATTGAGAGTGGATTTTACTCTTATGGCTTGTAATAAAATATGAGCAAGTGTTTCTTGGGTGATGTATCCCACATTAGGTGAACCACATTAAATCTAGTTTTCTTATTATGCATATCTATTCATATCTATTATTATTGAGATTCTATAAAATTGTTCCACATTAATTTTTAATTTATTCTTAAAAAATGGTATTAGAGTAACAGGTTCTATTTGCTAAGGTGTTGAATCATAGGAAGGGTTATTAATTTAAGTGGGAGCTATGGTTGATGATAGTAGATCAAAGGTTGAAAAGTTTAATGGATAGAAATTTGGTCTATGGAAGATGTAGATGGATGATTGCCTCTATCAGAAGGACCTCCATGCTTTGTTTGGAGGAAAAGTAAAGTAACTTATGGGTATAATAGATGAGGCTTGAGAGCTTATTGACAAAAAATCACTTGGGGACATCAGGTTATGCCTTGCTTCTTAGATCTTGTTTAATATATCACAAAAGAAGACCAAAAAAGGTATCATGAATGTATTAATGAAGTTATATGAGAAACCCTCTACTTTTAATAAAATATTTTCAATGAAAAAGTTATTTAATATGAAGATGTCTGAAAATGGTTCTATTGATGATCATTTGAATGAATTTAATATAGTTGTGAGTATGTTGAACTCTATAAAAATTGAATTTGATGATGAAGTGAAGGCTCTAATAATTTTTGTTCCTTGCTAAAGATTTGGAATGGTCTATTAGTGGTTGTGAGCAACTCTATCTCTAATAATGCCAATTTGAAGTTTGAGGATGTCGTAGGAGTAATCCTTAGTGAAAAAATGTGATGGAAAAGCTATGGGGAAATTTATACTTTGGGTGATGCTTTGGCAATGGAGAGTAGAGGGAGATAAAAGTTTAGAAGAAAAGGAAAGCATGGAAAGTTAATTGGAATTTCAAAATCAAAGAGTAGGATGGTATGTTGGCATTGTGGAAAGACTGGGCATGTGAAGAGGGATTGTGGGTTCTTTAGAATAAAAATAAAAATAAGGAAGACACCAAGGAGGTGAATTTGATAGCACGTAATGTTTGTTAGGATGTATTAATTCTCTCCATAGATAATAGTGCCAAGTCTTGGGTTTTAGATTTAGGGGCTTATTTTCATGATATGCCACATAGGCATTATTTTATTCATTATGTTTAAGGGTGTTTTGAACATGTTTATCTTGGTGATGTTGAGCCTTAAAACATAGTAGGAAAAGGAAGTGTTCAAATCAAGATGCAGAATGGGAACACTTGGATACTAAAGGATGTCAAGCATGTGCCTAAGTTGAGGTGGAATTTGGTATCCATAGGACAACTAGGTAGTGAAGGTTATATTGTGACATTTATAGTATATTCTTATAAGGTGACCAAGGGTGATCTTATAGTAGTAAGAGGTAAGCAGGTTGGTACCCTATATTTATCAAGTAGTGCTGACTATTGTAATTTAGATGCTATAGATGTAAATGCAACTTTATGGAAAAATAATCTTGGTCACATGAGCCAAAAGGGCATGAAAATTTTGAACCATAGGTTTCCTAGATTGAAAGGGTTTAATTTATATTTTTGTGAAGACTATGTGTGTGAAAAATAGAAAAGGGTAAAGTTTCTCAAGGTCAAACCTATGAGGAAGGAGAATAAGTTGGAGTTGGTTCACTCAGATGTATGGGGGTTTACTTATATTGGTGGTTCATCTTATTATGTCACTTTTATTGATGACATAACTAGGAAAGTTTGGGTGTATGGCATCAGGAAAAAAATATGATGTGCTAGATACATTTAAAATATTGAAATCCTTGGTTGAAAAATAAACATGTGTCAAGTTAAAGTGTCTCAAATCAGATAATGGTGGGGAATATTAAAACAATGAATTTTTTGATTACTATTCTAGGAATGGAATTCTTAGATAGAGGACAATTCCAAGAACTCCATAATAGAAAAGAGTTTTAGAAAGGATGAACATGACTATCATAGAGTGTGTTAGGAACATGAGGTTGCATGTAGGATTACCCCTTTAGTTTTGTGTAGAATCTATAAATATGGTTGTATATCTGATCAATAGAGGTCCTTCATCTTCTTTGGATGGAGGCATACCTAAGGAAGCTTGGTGTGGTAAGAAGGTTGATTATTCCTTTCTTAGAATATTTGGCTATGAAGCTTTTATTCATATTGATAAATATGATAGGACAAACTAGAGGCTAGGTCTAAAAAATGCACCTTTATTGGTTATGGTGAGGATGACTTTGGTTTTTGGATTTGGAATCTTAAGGATAGGAAAATATTTTGGTCTAAGGATTTAGTATTTAATGAAAAATTCATGTATAAGCAATAGTTATAGGATCAAAGAGAGGATTCTAGAAAAGCATACATGGTATTAGAGGACATTGTAGATTATAAAGTGTCCAAACAACTAGTTCATAAGCCTATCCACAAGAACCCTAAAATCATACGGTAAGAGTATATTTTATTGTAAGAAGGGAACCTAAACATTTTCTCCATCTCTTAAATATTTATTACTCACTGAAAATCGAAAGCTAGAGTGATTTGAAGAAGCAATGCAGGTAGATGTTAGGAAAAAGTGGGATCAAGTAATGGATGAGGAGCATCAATCTCTCATGAAAAATAAGAATTTAGATTTGGTAAACCCACCTAATTTTAATATTGAATTACAAAATAAGTGGGTGTATATAATTAAATAGGATGATGGAGGCAAGAAAAGGTAGAAGGTCTGATTGGTGGTAAAGGGGTTTGCACAGAGGAAGGGAATTGATTTCAATAATATCTTTTCCCCAGTGGTAAAAATGACTACTATTAGGACTATTCTTGGGATAGTGGCAACAAAATAATTACATTAGAGCAGCTAGATGTGAAGACTATGCTCCTTCATGTTGATCTGGAGGACTTATATATGGAGCAACCATAAGGATATGAGGTCAAAGGGAATGCGAACATGGTGTGCAAACTGAAGAATATTTTGTATGGCCTAAAACAAGCTCCATGATAGTGGTACAAGAAATTTTACAGTCTTATGATGGATCAAGAATACTCTAGGTGTCATTCAGACCATTGTGTATTTATCAAGAAGTTTGATGATGGTGATTACATTATCATATGTTTGTATGTGGATGACATGTTAGTTATAGGTAAGAACATGCAGGAAGTAAAGGTAATCAAGGAAAAAATTAGTAATTATTTTGCTATGAAGGATTTGGGAGCATTAATAAAAATACTTGGTGTGAGAATAACTTGGGATAGGAAGGATTGTAAGTTGAATTTATCTCAGGAAGAGTACATTAAAAAGGTCTTAGATAGGTTTAGTATGTAGGATGCTAAATTGGTTGGGACTCCTTTGGTAGGACATTTCAAGTTATCAAAGGAGTAGTGTCCCATGATATAGAAAGAGAGAATCCAGATGTCTTGTGTACCTCACTCATCCACAGTTGGTAGCTTAATGTATGCCATGGTGTGCACTAAGCTAGATATTGCCCATGCAGTGGGAGAAGTAAGTAGGTACATGAGTGATTTAGGTAGAGAGCACTGGCATGTATTGAAGTAGATCCTTTGGTACTTGAGAGGGACCATAGGAATATTTTTAAGGTATGGTGGATTGGACACCACTTTATGTTGTTATGTAGATTCAAACATAATTAGATATTTATACAGTAGGAGTACAATAAGATATGTATTTACTATAGGTGACATAGTGGTGAGCTTGATTTCATGAATATAGAAACTTGTGGCTTTGTCAACCATAGAGCCTAATTATGTTACTACCACAGAGGTAATAAGAGAGATGATTTGGGTATAGTAGTTGCTTGAAGAGTTAAAGCATAATCAAGAGGAAGGGAAGCTATATAGTGATAGTCAGAGTGTTATAAATCCAACAAAGAACTTTGATTTCCACTCTATGACGAAGCATATATAGTTAAGGTACCATTTCATCAGGATGGATTTGGAGGAATAAAAGTTAAATCTAGATAAGATTCATACCAGTAAGAATCCTATAGACATGATGACCAAGGTGGTCACATGGGAGAAATTGAAACTATGTTCAGTTTTAGTTAGCCTTCAAAGATGAAAGTGAAAGGTTGAGAATCCTTCTCAGAGGAAATTAGTATTCAAGTGGGAGATTATTATGTTATAGATCCTAATTCTATATTACAATGTATTTAAAATATTTTACATTTAAAATTATACTACACACTCTTTATGTATTCTTGCCAGGGTTTGGGGGGGCCCAAAAAAAATTTGGACCCCCTTAATGGGGAAATATTTTGGGTTGACTTATCCCATGGTTTTGGTACCCATTATTTTTTAAAATTACTATATTTATATCTATTTATGTATTATATATGTAGTAGGTAATATATGAGAAAGAGATGAACTAAGTTTTACGGAAGTGAATAAAGTATGTGAATTCAAAAGAGTTTGTAGAGCATATCTCCAAACAATATTTTATGAATTATAATTGTGAAAAGACTAATCTAAGAGTTTATTTTACTCTTATGGATTGTAATAAAATATGATCAAGTGTTTCTTGATAGATTTAGCTCACATTGGGTGAACCACATTAAATTTAATCATGCTATGCATTTTTATTTTTGTTCTTTATGCATCTCTATTCATATCTATTATTATTTTGATTCGATGAAATTATTTTTCATCAATTTATAATTTATTAATAATAATAAATATTCAAATTTATCCTAAAACCTCTATTAAACCCTTAAAATTCTTAAAACATGTTTGGTTCTCTTCATGACTATCTATTGACTGTAAGAGGTATGTGCTAAAATAATGATCACTTATACCAATGGTATGAACCTCAAGATTATATGGGAATATTTCATGAGTCATAATTATGATTTTTACAAAAAATTAATGATTTATTCCACCAGTAGATACCTCAAATTGACAAACTCTCTCAATAATGGTCCTTGAACGTTGACTATGTGAGTACAATCTTCTTGTTTTTAAACTATACCAGCTATGTTTGATCATATTATACTGTCAAAATTGGTTTATGAGTGATTAAATAGTGTTATTATTATATATACATAATTTAAAAAATCAACTCCACTCCCTTCACTATTATCAGTCCTTGACTTTAAGTATTGTAATTGAGAACTTCTCGAAGAAAACAAGTTGTATGATTCTTTTGACTATGTATATTCATGATTTTAGATTTGTATTTGTGATTAATTATGTTTTATGAGGATTAATTATGATATAAAATCCTTATTTATATTATTTACACCTTTTACCAGTCATTTTTAAACCTTGTATGTTCCATCAAAACATCATTTCCTTTCATTTTCTCCAAGATAGCTACCCTTGTCAATAATATTATAGGTGATTATTAGACGTATGGAAGTTCATGGATGGTTTTTACATCAATGTCACCTTAAATTAACACCTTTATCCCTCCTAAGTGGTTTAAAACCTCCTCTTTTGCTGTATTTTCCCCTTCAAGCATTATTCTTAGGCTCCAACATAGTCTAAGTCTATACACAAGCCTATGTACTCACTTTGATGAGTTGGCATATCTTTCATGGTATTTATTAAGGTTAAAATATGTTAATTAATAAATTTTATGTAATTTTACTTCATAATTTTATCACTTTGAAATAATGTACCCTGAACTACACCTTTAGGGTAAATAGATGTATGAGATGGAAATGACCCTAGCATTAGCTATAGGTGGACATTTCAAAATTAACCTTTCTTAGGAAACCTTATTATAGCCTTTATAAATTCATATATTCATTATTTTCTCATTAAACATCCACTTAATCATGTTAACCTTTCATTAATAATGTGCCTCAATCCTTTTTGCATTTGGAGATAAGTTATCGAGGAGGCTGTAGATGGCTGCTCATTTCATTTGGCTCAAGACCCTATTATCACATAATTAAGTTTTATTTAATATTGAATGTAATATAATATCAAATAAACAACCTCTATCTCATAATTTTGAACAAACTTTAGAGATACAATTTGATTTCACCTTGGCATGACTATTGAAAATGAGTTTGTTCCACAAACATGCCTGTATTTTATTTGAGAAGGTTTTGGTTGAGTTTTGACCATGGATGTAGGTGTTAATTTATTTATTATTGATCTTATTATTATATTTTAATGTTTATTGAATCTCAAATTAGGCTTAGGGGCTCTTAAACATCTTTTCACCCTCCATTAGGTTTGAGTCTAACTTTACCTAAAAGACAGGCATGTAGTTGGTAAACTAGGCTTGAGATTTCAAAGAGGGATTTAATATGGTAGAGACATTTTTTTAGGTTCAAATATACCCATTTATCATGTACAACACCTATAAATTTGAATTCATCCTTTCAATCTTATCTTCCAGATAGTCCATTCTACTATTCTGCCTTCATATAGTGCATCTCCAAATGGTGTAGAGTGTACCTTTAGACAAATATTATAGATGTAAATACAATTAATTTATTGGTTTTATATATATTCTATTTTATCCACTTTTATCACAACTCAATAAAATCTATTATCTAGTCCATTTCTCTGAGTTCTTAATATACTAGCCACTCTACACAAGCTCTTTTCCTAGTTTAACATACCAAATCTCAATATAGGTTTCATGAGGACAATATAACAACTTAGATGATATTTAATGATCATATTATATCTTTTATAATTCCTTTAATCCTTTCAATCTCATTCCACAATAAATATTCACTCTTCATCCTCCTTAGAGCCACCAAGCCTTGTAGCCCTCTTTTAAGGCTTTCTTGATTATATAGAAAAAAAATAAGTATTTATCAAAATATAAGGCTCAATATCATCACCCTATATTTATTTCATATTCCCACAAGTTTTCTTGGCATAATACACCCCTTAGACAACTTTTTTTTATCTTTAGGCCTCTTAAAATTAGGTCTCTTCAAGAACCAATGACACCACAAACCTCTTATTCCATAACTTATCTATATGTACATGGTTCAAACCTATTTAATTTGTTATAAAACCATTATAAATTATCAAATATTAATTTTTACCCCTTTTTGATAGGTATAAATCCCAAAAATGGACTTTTGCCTTCAAAACCCTAATTCAGGGTTTTTTCTTCCTACACAGACCCAAGAGGGGTAATAAATGGATATTGAGAAATGTAATGACATTTTTACCACTATTATAGTTAATTTAATTATTAATAACCCATAAACACCCACTCCAATCATTAATAATTCCCCATAACACATCTTCTCCACTTTTCTATAGACCTTTATGCTTGATTATTAAGGGTTTCTTGCTTTCATTGTAAAAGGTCAGCTATAGGTGGAGTTTATATGAAATAAAATAACCTTGAATAATATTAAACTTATATTTTATTTTAATTGATGTGATATTAATCCTTAACTAATCATATAAGTCTACTTATCCAATTTAGGCACTTGGGCCTAGTCTAGGCCTAATAGGCCTGACTACATGTAGTGAGCTCTTTTGGCCACTTTGAGGGGTCTAGGATTGTGTAGATATTATTTATAATTTTTTTATACCAAAAAACATATTTAATACCACATATTTATGTCTCTAATACTTTTAACCATGGTTTTTTCCCTTTTCTTTCACTCATTGACCAATCTGCAGGGTACTCAAATCCTAGAGTATCTTTGTGTTTTAGGTCTATAACACCTCAATTATATTCAAAGGTTTGAAAATAGCATTGAAAATTTAATATATGTAAAAAAAATCTCATATTGGTTTTCCATATATTATATTATGATATATTAACCTCAATTCCACCCTATGCCTCATACCATTATCCAAGCCAAAAAGATGGTTGTAGGTGTCTTTTAAGGTAAATGATTGTGTGTTATTTTGATTAATTTATTTTCATATGCTTGATAATATGGTTAATTATATGATAGGTTTATCATAATTTAAACTCATATATATTCATGATTATAACTCCCCTCAACCCCTTCATAACAACTCATACTTTTGATACCCTACTCTTCATTGTGCTCGCTCATTGGCTTGGTTATAGGTGGAAATTGGACTGTGTATTTGAAGGAGGCAAGGATTATTCATCATAATTATGCATCTTAGTCTTTTATAATATATTATTACCTTAAAATTGTGATAAAAAGACATAATTATCTTCTATATAAGCTTGAATCCATCTTTGACTACACCTCACCAATACCACTATTTACATCCTAAAAGGATGGGTGTAGGTCATCATTTTGACTGTATTTTGGATTGACTAATTATTCACTTGGTTTTAAAGTGACCTAATTTATAATACAAGTTTTATTACATTCCCTTTACTCTTTGAGGCTAGGCATCCATGCTTTAGGCTTAAAATGGATCATAGTGATATGGTTTTAGACTAAAATGTGGACCTATAAGTGTAAGACCTATAGGTCATTATGGAATGTTTAGGTCCATATAGAAGAATCCTTTAAGTTTTGGACTCAAATACCTATTTTATAAAACCCCTTCATAATACCTATTATCACTATCACTTCTTTCAAGGTCATACATAATCCAAGACAAGCAACTTCATCTTTTACATACCTTATAGGCTATTATACAGACTGTAACAGAGTACAACATGATGTGAGAAGTGTTGAAGATTTAAGGGAGACTCATGAAGTGCATTATAGTTATGGAAATATTTCATTCACCCTAGGACCTTGTATACTCACCAATACCTTGGTTTTCAAAAGATCAATTTTTCATAGTCATCCTTATGAATAACTTCTACACTCAGTTGTAGGTGATAGTTTTCACCATTATATGGACTGAAGAGGAGTTAAGAGGATGATATTTGGCCTAAACATGTATTAAAGATGTAAATTCACCTTATCTACTCCAGTTTTCTTTGAAATTTTTGAATTGGGTTACTAGAGTGATTGAGTGGAGAAGAAAACAAGAAACATAAATTACCTTAATATTCAAAAAACAACCTTAATAAATGCTAACAAGAGGAAACCAAGTTTTTTAATCTTTCTCAACCCAAATCCCAAGACTAAGTTCAAACTAGGATGGTATTAGTCTTTATTGATTTATTGAATAGTCCTTCAATTAGGATCATTGAACCTACATGAGGTGGATCTCCATAATCAATCAAAACCATTTGCATATTGTAGTGAAGCTTGAACTACTATAAGTTCTTATTTGGATCATTAACAACATTTAAGAATAACATATTATCTCTTACCTTTATCACCTATCAATAAAATTGAAATAAGTGACTTTAACTCTAATAAACCTATAAAAACATGAGATCTATCATAAAACCTTATTGGCTCTCTTCACACTTATTTTCTTATATATGGAAAATGTATGGAAAATATGTGATCATGTGTTGAGAGTGAATTTATTTATGATATCACATGATTTTTGATGATATAAATGGATTGGATGAATGCACTTACACTCTTATTAATGTAAATACATAATCAACATGGATTTGGAAACCTAAAACTTCTATTCACAGTCCATTAACTTGCACAAGATCCCATTTTGGATCATGTTTTACCTTACATATTGAATCTCAAAATATCAATGTTGGTTATTATATAATTTTAATATAATACCTATTTCATATTTAATACAACCTAAAAATCAGACGTTGGAGATAACATACATTCTACATAGTATCTATTAGAAGCAAACCATATGAAGAAGGGTGGATCTTTCAAGCAATATTATGAATTCCATGACTTTAGAAGACTTTATATGACTAATATAATATTATCTATGATTTATGGAGGATTACCTATGAATTATGGAGGGTTTTAAACATTTGAGAGTGACCACCATGAAGAGAAAATAATATTTGTAGTAGAATCCATTAAATCAACTTGTCATTAAGAACTTCTCCTTTTAAGTGAAACTTCCTCATTGATATTAATCAAACAATGAAACCAATATGAAAGGGATATAAAATTATTGTATAAAACATCTTAAAAATAATTTTTCTCCATCATATATTGAAGTTAAAAATCAAAAGAAAACCTGGACCCTGTCTGGATGAATAGGCCATCTAGATACCCCTGCACTACTAGAGATTGTTCATAAATATGGGGTAATGAACCATAAAAAAGATGAAAAAAGTGTAATTAAAATAGTTTCACTATAACTTAAAAAAATATTATGGCCCAAATATCTCTCTCTTGACCATATAGAGTGAAAACTTGAGGCTTTCTTAGAGCTATCCAAGACTGCCCAAAATAGTTTTTCCTTACCATGAAGAACCAGAAGCCTACCTATGAAATACAAAACTTTGGAAATATTTTTTATGATTTAAATTATGTTTCCTTCATTATATAAACCTTATTAATTACTTGGACCTCTATTAATGGTATAAACCCTATTTCATGTCGAGTTTATAACTAATAAGTTTTCCTTACCTCTGTTGGATATTATGCTTGGATATGATTTTAGAGGCATAAAAAAGGATATTATGGACACCATGGATTCATTCATATGATATTTGGGATTTCTTATTAATAAAAACCTTCAAAAAAAATTTCAATCAAAGCCCCAAAAGGCTAAAAATACTTTTTATTCACTCCCAAACTCCTCTCTTCCACTCCAAATGAATTGAAATGGCCCTTAACATGTATAAATAGGGGGAAACCATCATAATGGGGTGGAAAAAACCAATTTTAATTCTCAAAAAAGTTACTTTTTCACTTATAATTTCTTTTTATAAGGTCCTCAAGTCATCTAGTGCACTTTTGGGGGTCTTTGGGGCATATTAGCTTCTCTAGGCATCATTTTTTACTCTTTATAATTTATGACACTTTGTGAAAACCTCCTTCCTAGCCCTGAATGATAAAACACTTTGGAAACTAGCTAGATACTTCACTTGAAATTCAAAACCCATTTCTAGGCCTTTTCCTTAAAATCTCTAAATTCACCTTAAAACTTGCTTAAAGTGTTTCAAAGCTTGCAAGGGACATGAGGAAGGGTGATGAGGTTTGTATTATCTTTCCACCATTATATCATCCACTACACAAGGACCCTACACAACTCCTCACACCACACCAAGACCTTCTAGGATACTTCACTACATGATCAAATTAGGACTAGGAAGAGACTAGCCATGGAGGTAAAAGGTCACTAAATGGTTTAGGAGAGTGGCTTGATCCATCTAGGCAAAAGTTTTGTATGTAGGCCAATGGCCAATAAGACCCTAAGCTAAGAATTTGTCTATCTAATTCTAGAAAGTATCACTTTTTTCATACCCTTCAATAAATCACTTTTATGAATAATAATATGACCTTTTCATACATAATATGTTTGATCATGCTAAGTAGCTATTTGAACTACTTTACTGATCAAGGTTGCAGTGAACAAAGATATCATTATATCCTTTTGTTAAAGTATGGGTGGATGCTCAAAGGATAGATGGTAGGGATATTCAGGTGAAAGGACCCCAATCTAAGATTTAGATATACAATCTCATTGGGTAACACCTACTTAAATTATTTATCACCTATAGTGTTGTTATTTTTTACATGCCTCCTCGAATGTTTAATAAGTAATATCAGCATTGATAGGACCGAAACTCCCCAAAGCTCTGACACAACTTGTCATATTTAAGAGCACACATGATTACCATTGTATAAGCAATTAAACATGTGGAATAACCAGAAGAACAAATAACTATCAATGAGAAAACACACAGAATATGAGAGGCAACACACAATTGTATTCAACTCATTACAAAGGAAATTACAATAAAGAGATCACACTCTTCTTCTACCTCTGTGAGGCTTCCTCCTCAAGGGCTCCAAGTAATCTTCCCACCTGAGTAATCTTCTCTCATAGGTCACAACACACAGCTAACACAAGCTGTTGTTCACCTCATTGCACATCTGTACAATCGAGTACACAACCGTACTCCAAGTAGATCTCTCCATGATCCTGCTGATGTAATGTTGTCACCTTGGATCTAGCTCTCCCACCGATCTCCTTTCTGACCCTCGCATACACACATCCCTGCATATCAAACCTGATCTTACTTATACATACATGGGGAATCCTACTTGATTCCACCATGGGAAGAACTCTCCAAGCTTCACATAGCTCTTCTCCAAATTCTCCACTTAACAATATAGGCCATGAGTCTATTATATAGATCTCATGCATATACTGATTAGACTTGCCACTCAAGGCTTCGAACAAGCCTTTAACATGCAAACTCTACGTTCACTTAACTGACTATTCGTCAACAGCAGTTCAGACTACCACAGGCGACTGACGTCGGTCCCTGCCTTTCTGGAGGTGACCGACGCCAGCCGATCTTCTACCAATGCCAATTTCCCTTCTGCGTCCCCTGACCGTCATCAGTTTGGCCTACCGACACTGGTGACTGCATACGCCAGAAACCCTCCTATTTGCCTTAAGGTGTAGCTTTTATCTCCACACCCTAACAATCTCCCACTTGGAGATAAAGAGTTGCACCTGTACCCAAAAGCAGTAATCTATCCAATCTGCATCTTGGCTTGTATTCCTCTTCAAGCTCCCACTTGAAGACTACCCACCACACTCCTTGTGGTGTTAAACCTGTGCCTGATTTTCTTCATTCTCATTGTACCATCTTCTGCCTTGCTATACTCCCACTCAAACAGCAACCCCTGTGAGTAACCTGTAATACACAAACACTTAATAGATCTGGGCCATCTGTTAATCAAACTCACTCTAAGAATGTCCAACCTCGCTCTGATACCAATTGATAAGACCAAAACTGCCCAAAGCTCTAACACAACTTGTCAGATTTAAGAGCACACATGATTACCATTGTATAAGCAATTAAACATGCAGAATAACCAAAAGAATAAATAACTATCAATGAGAAAACACACAGAATATGAGAGGCAACACACAATTGTATTCAACTCATTACAAAGGAAATTACAATAAAGAGATCACACTCTTCTTCCACCTCTGTGAGGATTCCTCCTCAAGGGCTCCAAGTAATCTTCCCACCTGAGTAATCTTCTCTCATAGGTCACAACACACAGCTAACACAAGTTGTTGTTCACCTCATTGCACATCTGTACAATCGAGTACACAACCGTACTCCAAGTAGATCTCTCCATGATCCTGCTGATGTAATGTTGTCACCTTGGATCTAGCTCCCCCGCCAATCTCCTTTCTGACCCTCACATACACACATCCCTGCATATCAAACCTGATCTTACTTATACATACATGGGGAATCCTACTTGATTCCACCATGGGAAGAACTCTCCAAGCTTCACATAGCTCTTCTCCAAATTCTCCACTTAACAATACAACCCATGAGTCTATTATATAGATCTCATGCATACATTGATTAGACTTGCCGTTGAAGGCTTCGAACAAGCCTTTAACATGCAAACTCCGCGTTCACTTAACTGACTGTTCGTCAACAGCAGTTCAGACTGCCACAAGTGATCGACGTCGGTCCCTGCCTTCCTGGAGGTGACTGACACCGACCGATCTTCTACCGATGCCGGTTTCGCTTCTGCGTCCCTTGACCATCGTCGGTGTGGCCTGTCGACATCGGTGACTGCATATGCCAGAAACCCTCCTGTTTACCTTAAGGTGTAGCTTTTAGCTCCACACCCTAACAAGCATACCTCACCTAGTTTTTAGTAAATACATATGTGTATATGGGAAATATATTTTTGTATGTATTGACTATACATGTAGTGGGTTCTACATGTATTCCCTATTTGCACTCTGATAAGGAATTCCAAATATGTTTTTGGGGTTATTTCATTTGGTATTAGAGTAGTGTTTTATACTCTCAGAAACTTTGGGACATGGAAAAGTTTTCTATGATGGGGATAATGAATTGTTCCATTTGGGAAAAATTATAAAATGATTTTTAAGGGAACTTAACCTCTTGGGTTGAATAATATAGTGTTTTTAGATAAAGGTAAAAATAGGTTTTGATGGGATCCCGAAACCTAAGTACAAGGAAAGAAAGATAAAGCTTCAACTCCCATAGGCAGAACCTAAAAACTACTACAGAGAAGTAGCAAAAATAGGTTTTAAATGGACCTGAAACCACCAGAGAGACCACTAGTCAAAACCTAGATTTAACATAGATTTGGCTACACCATAGATAGAAGATTACAAAAATAAACTAGAGAACAGGACCAAAAAACATAACCAGCAAGAAGAACTAGACTATTCTTCCAGTTCCAAAATCATTTTCACAGTTTCTATACCTTTCACAATAGTATCCTGAGTGGTAGTTGCCGCCAACTTGGCTCCCTCTTGTGTAGCCTTCTTTCTTGAGCTTTGTCTCATCCTTTTGCTAGGCCCCTCCAAAGATTTGGTCTCCTCATTAGCTCTTTTTCCAATATTGGCAGCTGCAGTACAAATGTCGAACATTACTTCCTCCATTTTCATTTTGTTCTCCCTAATGATTTCCCAAAGGTTATTCTCGTAATCTTTGAGCTTGACTGGGATATCTCTTATCTATTTTTCCATGTTGTTAATTTTGTTCCATGCAACTTTCTGGTTATCTTCCATAATTTCCACTTTCCTTTTGAGATCCTTAATCTCCTTACACATCCAAGAATCAAGTTGGAGAGAAGCCTCTGCTTTGCAATTAACCTAACTCATAGGTGTGTGCTTTCCATCATTCTACCTTTTCTCTCTCCATTCCTCAGAATTCTTATTGGGAATATTCCCACCTTCTTCAAAGTGATCCTCTTGGCCCCTTTGATACTGTTCTTTTGTTTCAATTTGAATTTCCATGTCCATTTCTTGATTGTCATCCTGAACTATATTTTCCCTTTCATTTCTTGAAATAGGGTCCTCAACAGGGCCATCCTGGACAATATCTTCCTCTGACACTTTCTGATTTTCCTCAATTTCTTCTTTACTATTTTTAGATTCCTCCTCTTTGCTGACTCCTTCTTTCTCATTCTTCTCTTGACATTCTTTGTCCTCTTTTGAATTTGTATTCCAGCTTTCAGTACCTTCTTCTTCCTCCAGATTTTCCTCCCTAGGTTTATCAATTCTCTCCCACTTTGTATCTTCTTCTACATTCTAATTTTTGGCGCTGGGGAACTTGATTTTGTCTTTCCCTTTTACAATTTCACTCTTTCTACTCCCAGACTCCTTATTTTTCCCCTGGTTAGGGTTCTTAACCATAGCTTTATTCTTGCAGTAGCCTTTGATTAACAGAATTAGGCCTTCATGCAAGATAGGATGCATTTCCTTCTTCCTGTGAGCAAATAAACTTTGGACCAAAGAGAAGCGCAGGTAAAAGGGAAAAGACAATCTTACCTTGTGTCTGAAATGATTAAGGAAAACAAAGTGGAATTTATGCACTCTCTTGCTTCTTTCGTCCAGGATGAAATACTCCCTTATACAGCATAAGACATCCCTCCATATCCCCTTAATCTATTCCAATTCATAGAAATCCCCATTCTTGACCAGCTTTTGCTCTTCCACATCCATCTTGGGGAACTTACAAAAGGCCTCGTTCGAAATGCTTGTCTGCTTGGAGAATTTAAGTCCATCCATAGGTAGCCCTATAACCTCTGCTATAAAATCCTCAGTTAGGTTCATCATGATACCATGCAAGTGACCCTTTCATCAATCCAATTTTTGAAAAAATCCATAGTGATATGTGGTTTTGACCCATGTAGCCTTTCCATATAGTTCATGACTTTTCCTTTCTACAAAATTCTCCAGACATCTTGTTTCTCTCTCCATTCATCACAGTTTTTGGGTTCCTGCTTCCTTGGTTCTCCCTTTCTTTCATGAGCCATACTCATCTCCTTTGAAACCCAGTCGCTATGAACTTTACAATGATCCCACCTGTTGCCAATTTGATTTGAAAGTTGGCTTTGTTTGGGCATGTTCAGGATCTGCTTCTCACTCTCAAGAGCCTTCCTCTTTAATGATTGTAGACCTTTCCACGCAAAGCCACTCTTCCTACTCATTATATTTCTATTACAATCTAATCTTTCCCTCCTTTGCATGAGTTGCATCATGAAGAATGAGTGCCCTCAGTTCCACATTCTTTTCTAATGTTTCCTGCCACCTCACTTTTTGTCCTATCCAGACTGCACAATTTGCTAACCAATCTACAACTCCATTGGCTTCACGATAGGTGTGGGTTATAGTCACTTTATCAAATTTTTTTATTAAGGTTTTCATCTCCATTACCATAGCCTCTATGGTCCAAGACACAATATTTTTATTGTTAAGAATATTTATGATGTTCAATGAGTCTCCTTCTAGCCACAATTTGGGATATCCCAAATCCACAGCTATTTTGATGGTCTGAAGGGCAGTAGTAGCTTCGGTAATGTGACAATTTGATTTACTGATGGGGATTGCAACAGCATCAATAACCTTTCCCGTATGGTTTCTCAAGACTCCACCACAACCTGCTTTCCCCGGATTCCCTTTAGCAGCTCCATCAAAGTTTCCTTTAATCCACCCTTGAGGGGGAGCATTCCATGTAACTCCTAATCTAGGATTATCAGGTTTACCTTTAGAATTTTCTGTACTTAAGGGATTATCGACTTGGAGAGTTGAGCTTGGATTCTTTTGTGATAAAAAATTCTCCTTAATAGCTCTAATGATGTTCTATCCTACCACCCGTCTAGGGAGTTCTTTATTTCTAAAAATTTGGTTATTTCTTTCCTTCCATATTCCCCACCAAATATGGGGAAGAGTAAGTTTCCATAAAAAAATTACTTCAGAATTCTTGGAGGGGTAGTACCAGCTTTAAAGAGATAATTCCACATTTTTATGATGGATCCATCCGATGCCCCATAGATTGAGGATCTCTTTCTAGACTAGCTATGTAAAAGAACAGTTTACGAACAAATGATATCTATCTTCAAGGCCCTTCTTACAAAGAATACACCTGTTCACAATATATATTCCTCTATTCTATAAATTGTCCAAAGTTAAGATTTTGTTTTGGAGGAGGGTCCAAAAAAAGATTTTGATTTTAGGGATGAGCCCCTTGATCTAGGCCTTCATCCACAGTGATTTGTTTCCATTTCCCTTTGAAGTGAAAATGGAAGAAACTTTAAACTGTCTGCTTGGCTCATTATGCCAAACAATCTTATCTTCAAGATTAGGGTATAGAGATATAGCATTTAGGGATAGTTGAATATCCTTGAAATCTTGATCATAGTCAGTGAGGTTCACCCAGGAGTTGTTCTACCAGTATTAGTTAACCATTATTCCCACTCTTTGCTTACAACGGTCTATAACATCTTTATCTTGGATTTCATCTTTCAAAGGTTTTCCTTTTAACCAAATATCTTCCCAAAATTTCACCTTTTTGCCATTGCCAACTTTCCAGGAACTTCCTTCTTCTAAAACATGTTTAGTTCCCTGGACTGCCCCCCATATGGCAGAAGGACGGGAAATGTCCAAATTAGAAAAGAATTCAGGGAGTGACTTTGCCTTAAATAAGTATTTGTGCTTCCATATTTTTCTCCATTCTTTATTTTCCTGATAAACCCTCCAACCCTACTTAGTTAAGAGAGCTATGTTCATACTTCTAATTTTCCTTATTCCTAGTCCACCTTCCCTGACAGGTTTATAGATGTTATCCCATGCTATTAAAGGCATTCTTCTTTTCTCCTCAGTACCTAACCAAAGGAAGTTTCTCTGAATTTTTTCAATAGCTTCAGTAAATTTTGTGGGGATTTTGAAAAGACTCAAAGCGTACGTGGGTATGCTTTGAAGACTTGCTTTGAGGAGGGTGAGCTTTCCAGCTTGGCTTAGAAAACTACCTTTCCATCTCGCTAATTTATTACTAAATTTGTTAATAAGTCCTTCCCAGAAAGCTTCAGGAACTTTCATCCC